>ML861306.1:13034-24233 GCA_009831015.1 Picea engelmannii | reverse complement strand
CAACTATCAATGGACCCAACCAATGCATGTGCAATTTTCCTAGATGCTTATGATACTGGTTGTTGTAGAGTAGTACCTTATCCCCTTGTGAAAATATTTTGGACTTAATGTTCCTTTCATGCCAAGATTTATGTCTAGCTTTCTCAACTGGCTAATGAAAATCTGCTAAAAATATCGCTTCCTCAAGTTCCTGCAAGTCTGCAATCCTTTGCGCAACTGATTTGTCATCTGTCATCTGTGTAGCCTATGCTATATAGAGATTAAGGGTGATAAACTCTACAGGTACAATGAATTCCTTCCCATAAAACAACCGAAATGGGGTATACCTATGTATATTCTTTGTGGTAGTTTTGTAAGCCCACAAGATTGTTGGAACTCTATCATCCCAGTCTTCCCTGTTTTCATAGAATACATTTGTCATTCCTCTTTCCATAATTTTACTGAATTCCTCCACTATACCGTTATCTTGTGGATGATAGGGATTTCTCTTATTGTGTTGTATAAGGAATTATATCGTCAAATTTGTGATTGTGTTACTAATAAAGTGACTACCTTGATCACTGGTTAGGCTTCTGGGGCATCCAAATCGAGTAATGAAATTTTCAAAAATGAATCTAGCATTTGTATCTATCGAAAAATATTGAAATACCTCTGCTTCGACCCATCTTGTGAGGTTATTTGTTATGGTAATGATGTATCTGGCCTTTGAATGCTTAGCTGATGGGTTGATTGGTCCAATAAAGTCAAAAACCCACTTCTGAAATGCCTGAAGTGATCTAACTGGCTGAAGGGGTAATTCATCTTTGCATGATGTCTTCCCTACTTTTTGGAAAGTGTCATAAGATCTAGCATAAGCTTTATCATCTTTCAATAACGTATCCCACCAAAATCTAGGTTGAAGTACCTTCTGTGTGGTAGCTTTACCTCCAACATGTCCTCTGGAAACTCCCTTGTGGCATTCCCACATGATATCTTGCCTTTCGTGGCTCAAGACACATCTCCTGAGAATGTTTTCTAGTCCCAAATTGTAAAGTTGGCCCACAATCGATTGTTTGTCTTCTTCTTGAACCACCATATGTCATTTTTTGGTTGCAAAGTAAGTTTTTGGGTAGGTCCCTTTACTGAGGAAGACAACAATGTCTTCAATATACTCTGGGATGGCCTTAATTTGGAATAGGTCCACATATGGGATATGATCATCCACTGCTCCACCACTTTCCCCTGATTCCAACTTGGAAAGGTGATCTAGACTTACATTACATCTTCCAGGTTTGACAATTACTTTGAATGAAAATTCCTTAAAGAGCACTAGCCACTTGAAAATCCCTCCTTGAAGGACTAGTTTATTGACTAGATACTTCAACGCAGAGTGTTCAGTAAAAAACTTGAAATGAGAGCCTAACAAATAGTGTCTAAACTTTTGTAATGCATAAATCATAGTTATACCTTCACTTTCGGTGGTTTTGTAGTTGTGTTTTACTTGCAAAATCTTTCTGCTAAAAAAATACATAGGGTGGTCCATATTTTCTTCCCTTGGTTGCACTAAGATGGCTCCCAGGGTGATGCTTGATGCATCCACATGTACATGGAATTCAATTTCCCAATTGGGGAATATCAATATAAGTGCAACACTTATTTTTTCTTTCAGTATGTTGAACTCTTTGTCACATTCTGGTGTCCACCGAAATATTTCAGACTTCTTGAACAATGTTTCTAGAGGTGCGGTGATAGTTGCATATCTTCTGATGAACCTACGGTAATATACTGTATTTCCCAGTGTCAAGCACAAATTTTTAACACTTGTAGGTGGCGGCATGTTCAGAATGACCACAACTTTAGCTGGGTCTAATAGGACTCTTTCTTAACATACAATATGGCCTAACATATTTCCATGTGGTACGCAGAGGGTGCACTTTCTTAGGTTCAGAGATATCTGCAATTTTTGACATCTATCAAAAATTAACCGAAGTAGTCCTACATGTTCCTTTAGTAGGTTATATACTTTCCAATCGTCCATGTATACCTCTACAAACTTTTGGATGAACTCTCAAAATGATACTATCATGATACGGGAGAAGACTGTAGGGGAATTCTTTAATCCAAAGGGAATTATGTTGTATGCGAATGAACCCCATTCAGTTCTAAAGGTGGTATTCTTCTTGTCTTCCTCTGCAATTCTAACTTGGTGATATCTGTCAGCACCAAAAGTCACCTCTATATTGTGGCAAAGGTAAGCCCATTACCCATCAATTTTTATGTCACATGTTGGTTAGAAGAGGATCAAATTAGTGCAGTCTCAAGAAAATATCATCTTAACTTGGAAAATTGGACTGATATGCACAAGAAGGTGAGGTCTTGGTTTAATTTCAATCAGTAGGTTGTAGTAAGGGTGAGTAGGAGGAAGCTTTTGGTGAGAAAATGTATATTTCTGTTGAAGACATAAGGTCTTCCAACAACCTATGAGGAAAAACTTAAACACAAGATCTTCTTGAATTCAAATCTCAAAGGAACTGAAAGGAATTATAACAACACTATAATCACACTTTCATCATAATGAAGTCACAATAGTTCAAGTGAATTAGTCAATCATGAACTCTTTCAGTATTGGAGAAAAACAAGAGGGAGAAAGAAATATGACTGTCATTAAAGAAGAAATATCATATTACAAAGCATAACTAGAGAATCAAAGTGTTCATTAAAACTTTACAAATCGAGAGATTTAATCTACCATCAACCATAAACAAATATCAAAATTGAGTATTTATAATTAGAGAACTACCACCACCAAGAGTGTGACTTGGCTACTATAATCAAAGCTTCACGTCTGCATCTTCTTCTGTCAGGCTGCACTTTCATTCTTCTGTCAAACGCAAGATCAGATGAGTATGGGCTTCACAAGAAAATCTATGACAAGGAACTTTCGACTGACAGTATACCCTCCACGGCCATATTTTCCATGCTTTCAATTTATTTGGTTAAACGAGGTTTCAACCAGCTTCCCCATTTTCATTAACTACTTTCTTAGGGATCAGGGTGAGGCATGACACCCATGAATGTCCCAGGTGAGCTCATGACTCATTCGAGTCAATTCTGGCACCTTGAAGTCATGCAAATCTTTCTCTGTGACCAACTCGGGCGCTTTGATCCTTTGTGTAGCTCTTTTCCTCACCCTGCACGACATTGGGCCATGATCACGTGCTTATCCCATATGAAATTTCAGGATTTCTCATTTCAGGAGTTTTCACTCTCCTTGATTTTAAATATCCCGATGCTCAAAATCGCAAAAATTCACGTGTGGATCAATGGTTGGATTTGCTTTGAATCTGACAGCCATGATCATCTCCTTGAACAACCTCAGCTTCCCGCACTTATTTCTCCTTGGGTCCCACTTTCTATATGACCCTGGGCTATGATCGTGGGCCTAATTTCCAAGCGTTTCAGGATTTTCCATTTCGCGAGTTCACACTGTGTTCCATGCTGAAATCCTTGTCTTTGCGAAATCACAATCGCATGGATTGAGTGCCACATGTCTCTTTGAAGAAGATGGCCCAGATCATTTCAGGACTTCCTGTGTCACGAGTCTTCAAGATTCTACCCTCCTACTTTCTTGGCTCGCGAAATCGCGAAAAAGTTGATCCATCGGTCTAGATTTCTCCTTTGATCAACGACTGCGATCTTATCGCGATTTCAAATTTCGCGAGTTTTAATGACTTTGATCCTTGACCTCTCTATCTCGCGAAACCATGAAATGCTAATCTTGCACCACGCAACCTTCCCCATACAAACGACTAGGATTGACCATGCGATTTCCGATCTCTGTTGGACATTAAACTTGGTGTAATTGTATGATCCCAATCACCCGATGGTTGTCGATCCAATATTTCTAATGGGTCTTTGTTGTCGAAAGTTGATCTTGTTTGATGACTTGATTTGAGTTGATATCAGACTTCTTCAAGTGTTGCGTCTGGTTCTCATGAATGCGACCTGTGAATATTACTTGGATGACTGGCTGAGGGTTCGGGAAAACAAAAGGATCAACGACAAAATTAAAGAGAAATTTGATCGATCTTAGAGAAAACATAAAATCTTAGGGCCTATATTTCTCTGGAAGCCAACAATGAAAAATAGGTTTTTGAAATAGGTGGAAAAAAACAATAGAAAAACTACAAGCCGAGAGGAAAAATTTAAGATCGGGTCGGGAAAAAGAGGAAAAACAGGCCAAATTACAGACCTAGGTAGAAAATGTAGACTCGCAATCCCTTGACCAGTTTATGTGATAACATTTGTCTCCATGGGGGATAGAGTCCTCCCTGCGAGGCTCTAATAACTCTTTTCACGCCTTTAGTGCCTTAGTGTTGGGTTGTGGAGTCTCCTATCAAAAACAAAATAAACATAAAATGAGAATGATATTTACAATGGTAGGAAGCCAATTGTGGATTTAAATAAAAAAAAATTCAGGAAGTGGCCATTGACAAGGCCACTAAAAACTATGTTACCCTCCAAATTCTGCAACCTATAAATATTATTTGAAAGTGTCTCAAAAATTTTGAAGGGTCCAATCCAAAGGGCTTCGAATTTACCATGCTTACTCTTGTCCTGTCTGGGTGCATCCCATTTTAGTACTAGATATCCCAACTATAAATCTTTTTCTCTGCTCTTCTTGTCGAACGAATGTCGTTGTTTGGAAAAACACCCTATGGACTAGCAAACTAGGGTCAGACTTGCATGCATATTTTGACTGAATAGAAACTACTTTTTTACATACAACCCAATATTTAAACCCCTTTTTCACAGTAAATGCATGGAAAAGGACCACCAACCTTATTACCGGCGTTCGATGTAGATCCTCTGTTGCGCTTTGATTACTTGCTTGCGCTGCTCCTTCCACAGATGACCTGCACTCAAGACAAACAACAACTATGCATGCATGCTACTTCTATACTCAAGGGTTAGAAATCAAGCATAAATTAATCAAATCATAGACAATTCATGCATTGGGATGGGAAAAGTATTCTTTTTATTACTGAAAGTGAATCAACTTACAAAAAAGTTGAGACCGACCACCGCTCCTTGAACCTGATCCTAGGCTCCTCTTCTTCTGTCCTTCAACTGCTTTGCGTTAAATCTCCTTTGGCATGAGGAAAGGCTAAAGGGTTGGGACAATGGATTATGTAAATGGGCAGAGTTTCTTCGCTATATTGTTTCCTCCTTCAAATGGTACCCCTACCCCTTCTTTTATAGGCTAGAAGGAGCTAGGGTTTTGGACGAACCCTTGGCCATGCATGGTCGGGAGTTTCAGTTAACTGACCCATATATTTTTGTTCCATCGACAACTTTCCTTTTTTCGTGCTTTGTTAGGTACACGCGGGCTGTAGTGAGTCAGCCAGTGTGTACACATGTGCAATAATGGGTTAGGGCGCGTGGGCCTTTACACAAGAGGATTTTCAAAGAGTTGTTCAGCAGATTTTTGGCAAAGAAGGGATATGAATTGGCATGATGCCAGGTAAGCATGTGTGGTGAAATTTAGGGTTATAATAGATGCCCCCTAATGTGTCAGGTCAGAAGAGCATCTGATGGCCGAAATAAATTACCAATCTTTACTGATGTGCCGAACGATTGAGCCCAAGGATCAGGAACTAGGAGGTGTCGTCTGCAAAATAACAAATGTCTCACAAAGGCGAGCATACCCATGCTCGGGATAAAATAGAACCATGGCTACCAATCAAATACACTGTAGATCCATGTCAAATAACTATAAATAGTAGCCGCAAATAATACATAGCGGAGCTACATCTTGAAATCAGAAAGATATACATATAGAGTATCCATCTTCCAGAAGCTGATTCAGCCTGATGGATGGACTTCAGAGCTCGAGCAACAACTTCAAAATCTTCTAAAACTTGGGTAGGAGTGTAATATGAGTTTACGAATGCACTACCCAGAGGTCTTCGATGGCTCATCGGTTATGGACTTGATAATCTTGATGATCGGTGTTGAAACAAACCTTGATTTTTTAAAGATAAAAAGTTGTATTTTTGAGTCTGTGTATTGTTCAAATTTCATAAAGCAAGAATTTCATCACTAATGAATTCACAATACCTTTCATGGTTTATTTTTGGACAAAAAATGTATAAAAATCTAAACTAATATAAGTTTTCCAACATTTCTCGAAATAATCTTTTAAAACGGATACTTATTTAAAAATTAAGGAATTTTGATTTAAATCGGAAAATCGGGATTCAGAGTTCTGCGTGAACGAATGTTTAACGAAAATTGAATAGCGAAATCCCAATCCCTGATTTCCCGATACATTAATCCTTAATTAAAACTTGATTTACTCAAATCAATTTTAAAGAGGTTTAAACTTCAAGTTAATCTCATCGCAAAATCGAGATTCGCGGTTTTGTGAGAACAAAGAAACTTGTCATCGTGTTTTCCGATTTCCCGATTTCGCGATACATTTAATCCTTAAGTGAAGTTTGGAATTAATATAATTACTGTTAAGCATGATTAAGAGTAAATAATTATATCGGGATATCGGGATTCACGGTTTTGTGAGCAACAGTTATCATGTCATCGAATTTCTCGATTTCCCAGTCCCCGATCTTCCGATTAAAGAAATCCCAAGAAAGTCAAATCTGAATTAATTAAGATAATTAAAATGTTTTAACTTAAATAATACATCGTAATTTCGGCAATCGGGGTTCTTCGATGACTTATTTCCTTGACATCAAAAGTTCTGAAACTCCGATAAGAGTGTTTTCAAATTTAAATCAAGATTAACGCTA
This sequence comes from Picea engelmannii, assembly GCA_009831015.1. Lineage (NCBI taxonomy): Eukaryota > Viridiplantae > Streptophyta > Pinopsida > Pinales > Pinaceae > Picea > Picea engelmannii. The sequence goes on along the minus strand of ML861306.1, from coordinate 17,445 downwards.
ATTAATCATTCTTAGAAACAAGGTTTAAGGTTTAAACTTTTGATGAATGATCTTTAATACGGCATTGTCCAACCTGGTAAGTTTCTATTATATTTGAATACACTGAGAAAGCTTAAGTACGAACATTAAATGCATATATTCGGGGATATCTTTTGCATTAAGAGCCTTAAATTCATAACAGAGGTACAAATCTCAATGCTTTTATGATATATTCGAAGTAAATTTTGAAACGTCTACATTATCATTTCAAAGCTAAATTCCTCTCTGTTACAGGTTTTCAAGTGAACACAGAGCTATGGCACCAAAAAAGGCTTCGAAGAAAAACGAAGAGAAACCAGAAGGTGATATTATTTCCGATACCACTGCATCTGGGGTACACTCTGTCAAATCATGGGCTGGAATTGCAGACAAACTGGAGGATGAGCTTAAATATGTAGACCCTAATGCGGAAAATCACCTCTGAGATATTGCTAAGACTGAGCTTCATAAGGTGGCTGCACGTCCGAGACTCATGTCATATACTGATATGATCGCCTGGGCTCTGGATAAGGTAGATATCCCGACCAGAAGTATTCTGAATGAGCAAGGAGCTGTCATCAGCTCATTTAGGCCTGAACATATTCAAGTAATGTATAAGCTCTCGCCCAATTATAGGCACACTTTTAATTCTGAGTTTGTAGCTGAATTTCAAAGAAAAGAGTGCGTTGAAGGTGGCCAAACATACCTTGAAATAATAAGAGGATGGTCCAGAGATGAAAACAAGTTTAGGGCTGATTTACATGGAATTTATGCTTCAACTGCATTAAATGAATATATGGTTTCTGTAGCAATGATGTTGTGTAGAATTTTTGGAAGAAAGGATCCTTGTCATTTTCATGCAGATTGGACACCTTTCTTAGAGGAAGTTTCAGAGGGACGCAGTTTCAATTGGCACAAAATTTTATCAGATAACATGACTTCAGAGGTTATGAATTACAAAACAGCTAGGTCAAAAGGACAGCCAGTGGCTTTTTATATGTCAGCTTATATCATGGATTCCATTTGTTTTATGACTCCTTTCCCATTAATGAATTGGAGTTGGAATGCCTCTTGCCTAGAACCTGTCCATAAGTACCACTCAACTCTGTGGGAAAAGAATGCTAAGAATGTTTTTTATGATGTTTGCCATTATGTAATTATTCCTTTGCACAAAATATTTTTTGGATGCGAACCCCCTCGCATTTCCAACGCAATCATAGAAAACCTCAAATCGGTCGCCGAATGGTTTATTGAGGAAATTTTTTCTTATGTAAGGGTTTATGGATGTTCCATTCTGCCTCACGCACTCCCAAAATTTTTACCAGATAGATTGGTATGCAAAGAAGTGGCTTACCAGTTATCCAAAGGCGGGATTGGGTTAGAATTGAAAGTCCTTTAGAAAAAGGCATGGCCATCCTTCCCTGTTCATATCGGGAAATTTACCTTATTAAACATAGGTCATTCTAAATCCGAAGCCGAGTCATTGGAGGAGGTTAAGCTAGTAGACATCGAGCTCAATAAACATGACCCTTATCAAATAATCAGTCGGCATTTCACACAATGTAATTTAAAAGCTTACGAACATGAAATTTATGTTTTTGATGATATTTTCAAAGGTGTTAAAACTTATGAGGAAGTGCAGAATAGAGTGCAGGCCTTGTGACCTGATTCACAGGTGGGGTTTGCATCTTTTCAAAGAAATAGACGACAATGTCTGCCAAAGATTTTACAAGGTGAAATGCCAACTTCATCACAAGATCAAGAAACAATTCCTCTGGGGTTTGAAACCATTATTCAGGATAAGTCAAGTGACAAAGGTAAATTGAAAGATTCTGAAATATCTCCTCAAAATACAGAGGGTTCTCAGACCAAAGAAACACAGACAGAAAAGGGAAAAGGAATAGAAACAAGCCCAATAGACCTCGATGATATTCCAGAAAATGTTGGGGGAACAACTTCACAGGAAGTGGGCAGTCCTATTACAGCATTGACTCCACTTCAGTCTACTTTCAGAACCCCTCACGAAGGAGTTCTATATGTAAGTGATTTAGAGCCAATCACCGGAGATGAAATCCCTTCATTTGATTATTTTTTCAGTAAAAAACGAAGAGCTGTCTTGAAACAGGAATTACATCCTGTAGGAGAAAGAACGATCAAAAAACATAAAATTATCATTGATGGAAAGAAGCTAAATGAAGGAGAATTCACTACAGAGCTAGCAGGGACCATGGGTGTTATAGCATCATCCAACATGTATTCTGTAGGAAATCTAATCACTATGCTAGAGCAAAACGATCGGGAAATAATGCAGATGCAGGACAGATTAAAGGAAAATGAAAAAATTATTGGTTGGGGAATACAAAAAGGTCTAGAACAAGCTAGACTCAAAGACATCCAAGAAATCCAAAAGTTGAATGAAAATTTGGATGAGTCAAAACACATGATACAGGTTACTCAGGAACAAGTACAAAAGCTGGGCAATGAAAATAAATCTCTGCAAGATAAAATCATTTCAATTACTAATCAAGTGATTGAAATAGAACATTTCAAGACTAAAGTATCAGAGATATATGCAAACATTGAGGAAGAACAACAAAAAATATTTTGTAATCTGGAAATCATCTAGAATTATTTTCAAGAATCTAATAGGTCTATGGAAAATGTATTGTTGAAAGAAAGAGAAGCTAAAGCAGCAAGGAATTCTTTTCAAAAGATAATAACTTCTTTACAAAAATAAGAAATTGGAAAAACACAGAAATTATCCATTTCAGAGCAGTTAAAAGGAGATATAATGATAAAGGTTTGGGAAACAAAGTTGACAGAATATAAAATAATTACTAAAGGAATCAATGAAGATTGTCAAAGGATCTTCAATCTTATTGAAAAAGATTCAGTAAATATCGGGACATATGGTCTTTCCGAGTTATTAGGTGAAGTCAACATTACCAGGCATCAGCTAAAATCAAAAGAAGAACTTGAAGAAAAGAAAGCATAAATCTCAAATACTAAAATGGTCAACATGGCAGAAATAGATAAGTGGATGATAGCTTCAAGTTCAAAGCTGGAAAAGATTAAATTCACAGAGAAAACAATGGAAAGCTAGTTGCCAGATTTACAAAGAAGTTTTTTCTCTTTTGAAGCAAATGAAGTACCTGAGACTCCTAAGGTCTTGGTAAAATTTTTAGGGAAATACATTCAATACGTTGAAGCAGATAAAGAAAGTTCTTCATTGCAAATTTAAAACTTTGTAAATATTTTTATTTTTAGAATTTTGAAAGAATTTGTAAACAGTTGACATTAGTTTATGCAACCATAATTTTAGGAGGTTGGTTAGTTACCAACGAAAAACTTTGATAGAAATATATAAATATAATTCTGAAAGGAAGAAATGGGGCTTCAGAAATTTTGGAGAAAGCCAATTTTTGTATTATCAGCTTTGAAGTTCATCGAAATATAAACCGCAAACAAGATTCTGGATCCTGCAATTTTGTGACTATGTTCTTTCCCCTGTTTATCATGCTTTGTTAAATCTTCCTCTTAATGTGTGTTTCTAACAAGTAAATCAATTTGAATTTATATACATTGTTGTTTATTGTTTCAGATTGGTTTGGATGTTGAATGTTTTACAACCTTTCCTCTGAAATTACTTTAGTGATTTTAAGACCTGTAAACATTATGTTCCTTAATATTTAACTTTGTTAGAAATATTGTTTGTCTTTCTTCATTGTCCATTGAAATATAAGATTCTTCCTAGATAAAAGCCTTATATTTCTCTATATTGTGTTCCATTGTTTACAATTTCAAAATTGTTACAAAACCAGGAAACGGCTTTGATTGTGTCTTTACATTACTGTTTTAGATTTTAAAGTTGTTTCATTAATATCATCTCTGAAAATCTGAAGTAACCAATCGATAAAAAACCCATTTACAAACATTTAAAACCCTATCACCCATGACAGTTCCTAACGGTAGACAACCAAACGTAGAACCTGGTCTTCAGGATCAAACCAGCATTGCCCTAAACTTATTTAACACTATTCTACAAATAGAAACCAATAGGGCTGAGTTAGAAAGGTCGTGGGCTACTATCGAACGTGACATTAGAATCCAAGAGCAACGGGAAGCAAGACAGAGACAGTTGAGAAACTGAATCTGATCTAGTCTTTCTTTGTTTCTTTGTTTTGAAGTCTTATTATAAAAATCTTTATTCAGATGCCTTGACGGTATGTTTTATAGCCTTAAAACATAAACTCAGGAACAACAATCCGACTGAAGGCTTCAGTGATTTCGAACAAGGACTTGATTAGATGTTCAGGATGGTCGGGTATGCGAACAAGAGCCATATTGCAGAGGGGCCGACTCGGGCTTAGTGACAAACTTCCCTTGGACAATA
>WSFP011412993.1:0-24233 GCA_009831015.1 Picea engelmannii | reverse complement strand
TTTGTATATAGAATAGTTAGAGTAGTCTATATATAGTTTTAGTTTCTTGTATTTAGTTTTAGTTTGTTTTTTATTAGTTTTAGTTACTTTAGTTTGTTTTATTTGTTTTAGTTAGATTAGTTAGTTTAGATTAGTTTCTTTTCTTTGGTTTTCTTAAGACCTTAGAGCGGCCAACGGAGCCGTTAAACCCACCAGGGTGGTTCATTCCAAACGTCTTGGGTTATTTAGACAACCCCGGACCGGTTCCACTCTCTCAGTTGACAGACGGTCAATTTCGCCCGTCAACAAGTTTCTGACATTTCTCCATTGTCGCCCATTTGCTCCGATTGGATAGAGGATTCCTCAAAGCAACCACAAGTTTTCCAGTGCTTCTAGTGTTTGTGAGTGAGGGATGAGTTAGGGATAGGGTTTGTTACGTTTCAGGATCTTAATACCAACCATCGTTTTATCAGACATACTTCAAAAGCACAGAAATCTAGGAAGAAAAGAAACAACAAAGGAAGTATTTGTGCAATCGTGAAGATATTCAACAAAGAACGTAAAGCACACACACACACACACACACACACACACACACACACACACACACACACACACATATATATATATTTAATGGAAGTATTTCTTTAGGGCTTGGCCATTTACTGGGAGGGCATTAGGTTTCCCCCTCAGACTCTACAACTAATAAGTTCCTGCCCCGATCTTTTCAGCTACCTGGAAAGTTCCAAGCCATAGAATCTGAAACTTAGAATGTTTCCCTTTTGGTTCGTTTTCTCTATCCCACTTCAAGACTAATTCTCCTACTTCAAAATTATTTCCTTTAGGCTTATTCTTATCAAACCATCTTTTCACTATCTATTGGTGAGATAGGAATTTTGACTTAGCCTTTTCTCTCTCTTCTTCCAGCATGAGTAGAGTGTTAATCCTTTGTTGCATGGCTGATGAGGGTTCTTCGTTGGAATCTTGGGCCAGCTGGAGAGACGAAACATAAAGTGCATTTGGGAGGATGGATTCTTGCCTGTAGACCAAAAAGTATGGGGAATTTCCTATAGCTTCTTTGGGTGTGACCTTGTTGGATCATAAATCATTATAGAGTAGATTATGCCAATTTCTTTGGTTATCCGTAACCATATTATTTAATATCCTTACCAGGTTTTTATTAGTCAATTCAACCACACCATTTCCTCGGGGATAGTAATTTGCAGAGTACTTTATAATGATTCCTTGTCCAAAGAAAACTTCGTCAATAGGGTGGAAGAAAATTAAGTTGTGTTATCAAAGACTAGAACAGAAGGGACACTGAACCTCGTGATTAGCTGATGTTCTATGAATTGGATCACTACCTTCTCATTTAAATGAGTCAGAGGAATGGACTTTGCTCATTTTGTGAAATAGTCGGTGGTAGTAAGAATGTACTTGTGCAGTTTTGAGGAGCTAGGTGTGATTTCTCCTATGATATCCAACCCCACTGCTCGAAAGGTTAAGAGACAGTAACAGGTTGGAGTGGGACCACCGCTCTTTTCTCCTTTCCAGTGCTTATTTGACAAGTCTTACATTTTCTAGCATAAGTATGAGCATCTTTCAACAAGGTGGGTCAATAATAGCTGGTTCTCAGAATCTTATGAGCGGTAGTGTTTCCTGCAAAATGTCCCTCGGCGGGGTCATCATGGAGTTCTTTCAGTACCTTGTCTGCATCTTCTTGTTTGAGACATATTAATAGTACCCCATCATAATTGATCCGGAAGAGCACCAAATTTATAAGACGATATTGTGAAGATTTTAATCTCAGGGCTCTCCTTTCTCTAGGGTTGAGGTTTTCGGGACAAGTTCCATGATGTAGAAGATAAGTTAAATCCTTATACCAGGAGTCTTGTCCTGGGGAGATGTATGCTACTTCACCACACCATAGTTCCATTTCATTCTCCCATCTGAGATCTTCATTTACTTGATCCTGGGCTTCGGCTGCAAGCTTGCACAACCCTTGTCCCTTTACTAGTTTGGCAGGTTTTATATCTAGATCAAATTCCTAGACTATTGCCATCTAGTTCCCTGTTCTTTCCCCCATTTCTTGCTGGGTAAACAAGGATTGGACAACAGGGTGCGACATAATTAATTTAGTGTGATTCTTGAGGATGTAAGACCTGGAATTTTTTACTCCTTTATAAACCGTGTTGGCTATGGGTTATGGAAGGAAGTGAAGAACGAGGAAGAAAAGGTAAAAAGTGAGCTTCGCGGGAGACATAGTGGCTATCACTAGGTCAAAGTGAGCAAAATAACAGAGAAGATGGAGTGAAGTGTGGAAAAGCAGGCTGTTGGATGAAGAGATCGAGGATGACAGATCAACAAGAAGGATGGACCGAGGATGACTCAGGAAGTGGAAAAAGCCAGCATTAGATGCCTTGGAGCACTGCGGGATGGAGAAGGAAAGACAGGCTGGTGAATCCTAGAAAGAATGAGTCAAGTTGACCTAGGGTTGTAAACACCTAGGGTTTTGGTAATTAGGGTTTTGACTCCTAGGTTTCGACCTAAGGCTGTCAGTGAGGGATTGTATTGTATAAATAGAGGTCGAGAGGATCTAGGTTGGGTCGGTACTATGGTTGAGCCTTATAGTCAAGTATTGTTCATCAGGAGAATATTATATTGAGGGTGAGGTAAGTGTTCAGAGAGAGAGCCTTCTGGTATTGTAAGATATTCAGCTACGTGCGAAGATCAAGTCCTGCAGCTGGGTGCACAGGAGGAGAGAGGAAGAACAAAGGATCTGCTAGCCAAGAGCGCAGATCAGGACTATAAGATTTACCTTAATATATCATAATCACAATTATGTGGATGTATCCCTAGAGAGAGGGTGAACCACGTACCTCTGTTGTTGTGTGTGTGATTGATGCTTTGAGCTCTGATGTTGTTATATTGTTATTTGCATTACTGTATTAGATCAGATCTATAGATGTGAGGGATAGATCTAGCTAGTTTAATGGTAGATGCATGTTATGTTGCTATTGTAATAAGAACCACTTGATATTCCCCTAGTTGTAGACATCTCTATACTGCAACCCCCTCATAGCTGCTTCGGGTGAGACTGCATTTGCTTCGCAGGTGCTGCCGAAAGGGCCAGTAGCTAGGGCTTGTTGGTGCGCTCTTGGAGCCAAACCCTGAGTCTATCCCTGTGCCAACAAATGGTTTTGTTGTCGGGACCAAAATATTTTTAAGGGAATGTCAAGGTGATTCCCATTGATGAAAGAGATTGAGAAGTGGGTAGAGGATCAAGAGAAGGACTTCACTGAAGCCCAAAACAAGAACCCTCAAATAAGCACTGAGGATTGGCTACAAAGATACATCTTCACCGACATTCACGAGATATTCTTTGGAGGAATCCATCAGGAGCTACATGAGTGGTTGGCTAGGTTAGTTGACACACAGTTTGAAATTAGATCTAGACCCCCTATGGTTTGGACACCAGCATTGATCCAGAAGGTCAAGAGAGTTGACAACGCTATATCCAGAGAAGTAGATTACTGGTTTGATAGTACCATTGGAGGATATATCACTAAGTTCATTGTTGAAAGAACATAATCGTATAGTTAAGCTGAGAAATACTTTTTCAAGGGACCCAAAGGAAAATGTTTGCACTTACTGAAGATAAGAATCAAGATGCTCTTCCGCAGGGGTGTAGACCGATTGGCAAGGACTGTGTAAATGGAAGGAACTATGTAAAATGAGGTCTCAAGGTCGATTCTCACCCCGATTTACCCAGAGGGCGTGCTTGTCGGGCGGTGCGTTTCTCCCTAGGGGTTATAAGGTAGCCGACAGGATTAAACCCCGTGTCACGCGAGTACGATACTGTCGTTTTTACCGATTCCCCTAGTTACAAAAAAAAAAAAAAGAATCAAGATGCTCTTGAATGAAAACCACATCTTGAAGATACAGTAGATTGATCAGACCTGAAAAGGCTAATGTTCAAGATCTTGGACAACGACATCGACATAGAAGCAGGACATACGTGTAGTGGGAAAGTATTCCACGGAGTTCACCTTGAGAATTTGTTTAAGAAAAACTATGAAGAAGAAGGTTTCTATAGTGGAGAAGAGGTATATCTAACTGACGAAGATCATCCAGGGCCCACTAGAATAGAAGAAGGGGAATTTGAAGAACTGCGCCAAAGAGAGCCAGAAACCTCAGGAACTACGCGAACTATTGAAGTAAGTTACGTTAATCCTCATGTTGTCTCAACAATACCTAACAGTTAGAATAATCAGACCCACCAGAGTCCTCAAAGTACTTTTACTAGTAGCCCAACATCTACTCAGACAAGAACCCTAGTTAGCTTTATTTCAGATGAAATGAGACTCCCTATCTTTAGAGGAGATGGATTTGAAGACCCAGATCAACATTGGTTTCTATGTGAGGCTGTATGGAATATTAAAAGTATCAATGATGAAGCCATCAAGAGAACCCAGTTCAACACTACGCTAAGGAACTGCACATTGAGTTGGTACATGAAAGTTGTCTAAGGACTGGCATAGCCTAAGCCCCTGAATGAGATCAAGAATTCCTTGATTACAGAGTTTAAGAAACCTAAGTCAGAGTCACAATGTATTACGCAACTAAAAGAGATTAAACAAAAGGTAGAAGAACCTGTTTAGGATTTCGACCAGAGATTCAAGACCCTTACATGATGATTAAATTTCTAGATCCCTAACGAACATAACAAAGAGTGGTTCATTGCTGTGTTGTTACCACACATAAGAATCCATTTGATGCAGTAGAAGATTTCATCTAAGGTAGAAGCTTTGTATATCTCCATGAAGCTTGAATCAACACTGATGGGAGAATCTAGCTCAGGCATTAGCCAGATCATGAGCCAGTTAACTAGTTTGTCTTTACAGGTCGAGGATATGAAGAAAGATAAGGGAAAATACAAAAGGGAAGATATTTCGTGTGTAAGATGCATATCTGAAGGCCATGATAAGGAACACTGCCCTTTATTTCATGAGTACTTGGCATCAGGAGCACCGATCCCGTTAAAGAAAGTTAACCTACCATGGTGCGAGGTATGTAGAAATAAGCATCGCCCAGGTGAGTGCTACTACATGCATAAGTATGTCTAGACACCCACAAACTTGTATTTTACATTCTGTGAATCAGTGGGGCATGATGATCGGGATTTTAGAGCTTATGATCTCATGCATGAAAGTTAGAGAGACATATACAAGATTCAAGGTGAAGAACAACAAGAGGGAAACACTCCACAGTACAACTCTCTGGGGAGAGGAAATTTTACTCCTCACGGTGGCTATAGAGGACAAGGATGAGGAGGAGGAATGGGTCAAGGCTGAGGAAAAATAATCTATTACAACTATGCACAACCCGGACATTTAGCAAGTGATTATCAAAATCCATGCACAACCTATAGTTACTGTAATTCCTTCGAGCATGTCATAGAAGAATGCCCTGTGTTGTTGGCTAAACTTAAGGAAAGATGAGGACCCCAACAGAACCCACAAGTACAACTGATATATGTTGAACCTCATGGAGTAGGCCCTAGAGTCATTGTTATTACTCAAGGAGGTTCTTCTATAGGGGAAGATAGACTAGCCCAAGGAAGGACTGAAAACGACCATGGAGTCAGGAAAGCTACAGAAAAGACCCCAATGTTTGATGCTAAGAAAGAAAGATAGATATTCGAGGAGGCAAGAAAAGAGTTCAAAGGAGATCAAGGATCTTCATCAAAGACACAACCAAAAATCAAAGAATATGGCATGCCTCAGGCATTTGATCCATCTGCATCACCAACAGAAGGGAAAGAGGTAAGAAAACTCATGGAATTCTTGCACACTTGTGTTAAGTTGATTCAATATAAATATGTTGTCCAAGAATTACAAGATCTCATCAAGCAGTATGAACTAGGAAAAACAGAACCCTTTTTGAATAGAGTAGTGCACCAAATTGGAAGAAGGAGAAGGAAAAATAAAGAACTACACTTGAATGCTCAGATAGGAGAGTATGAGATAGACTATGTGGTCCTCGACTTAGGGTCAGAAGTCAATGTCATGATGAAGCAGACTTGGGCACTGATGGGAAAACCCAAGCTGATATATTCCCCTATCAGGCTTCGCATGGCTAATCAGCAAGCTGTCAGCCCATTTGGACGATTAGAGCATGTCCCAATGGACATCGATGGGGTAAGAACCTTTGCATATTTTGAGGTAATTGAAATTGTTGATGATAGCTGCCCTTACCTTGCGTTATTAGGAATCGATTGGGCCTTCGACAATTCCACTATTGTTGATTTAAAGAAACAACACATGACATTTGAGAAAGCTAGCCTTAGGGTCGTTGCACCTTTATATCTAGATGAAGGTCCACGATACACATAACCTATCAGAGAAGAAGACCATGCATTTGAATTGTAAAACATTTACAAATTAGAAGCCAGATAGAAGGATTATATCAACCCTATAGCTGACGAAAATATGAGCTGGCGAAGAGACAACACATGTTCATCTGATTCATAAGTAGCACTGGAAAACTAGTAGAACCAGATGTATAAAGTATCTACAAGAATATGTGCTAGGCTAACTAGAGAAGTTCGTTGGATTGGCACAATAGTGAGTAATCTACCCACATTTGATGGGATGAACCCCTTAGAAACTTCTTGTCATAATTTGAGACAAGTGTACCAACACAACAAAGGTTGTTGGAAATGGATGAGGCCATGAAAGCCACACCAGTGAGATGGTGGGGGACACATAAAAGAAATATTACATACTGGACACAATGCCAAACTCTGATGACAACGCGGTTCTTAGCACAAGAAGGAAGCTGTGAAGCACGGTACACAAGTCAAAGTTGCCCAAAGGACCATGTACGAAGCTGCAAAGAGGACTGGAGTGACATTCCTAAAGAACAATGGGTACACAAATTCGTCAATACACTAGATACCACCCTGATTAATTGGTACCTTCAAGCAAAGCTATGCCTTGTCACTTCAGAATGGGAAGGTATGATTCAGAATTTTATGAACACCTTTTTGTTTGACAGTGAATTTCCTTCTGTAGATCAAGCACTACAAATGATGAGACAAAAAGAATTTGAGGAGGCATTTGGCCTCCCCTTGGAGCAAGAAGTGGATGAATGGACTGTGCCCCTCCAAAAACTACAGACCTACTACGACATTAATGTTGACGAAGACGATGACCCAAGGAAGGTGAATATTGCAGAAACATAAGGTTAGAGAGACATGGAAGGACTAGGAGTTGAACTTCCATTCATTAGACAACTGATAAAAATAAATAAAGTCAATATCGAGATAGAGGAAACACCAAATCTTGCCAATGTCGGAGATTACTAGGACGCTACTACCATTGAAAAAATCATAGAATTATTGCATGAGTATCAGGACTTGTTCCTGACCATGTTCACTGATATGAAGGGAATCAAAGGACCTATGGGATAAATGAGAATACCTTTGAAACCAGACATGAATCTAGTCAAGAAAAGAACCTACAGATTGAACCCGAAATATAAGGAAAAAGTGAAGATTGAGCTTGACAGAATGCTGGAAGCAAGGATTATTGAACCTGTCGAAGAGTCAAAGTGGATTAGCCCCATGGTAGTGCAAGATAAGAAGACAGGTGATATCAGGATTTGCATAGATCTCACGAAGCTGAATGATGCTTGTCTACATGATTCATTCCTTACACCTTTCACAGACAAAGTGCTAGATAACGTGGGAGGCCAAGAAGTATATTATTTTACAAATGGGTTTTCAGGATACCATCAGATCTGCATCGCCAAGGAGGATCGTCATAAGACTACATTTTACACAGAGTGGGGATCCTACTAATATACAATAATGCCATTTGGGCTGAAGAATACCCCAACCATGTTTTCCAGGGTGGTGGTTGAAGCATTCAAATAATTTTTACATAAATGTTTAGAAGCATACTTTTATGACTTGACTATTTTTAGTTTTTTGAAAAATCATATTGAATGTCTAAGGCTAATGTTGGATAAATGCAGGCAGTGTCAAATTTTTTTGAATTTGAAGAAGTGAATCTTCTTTTCACCATTTGGAGTATTATTAGGTCATATTGTATGCAAGTAAGGATTGTTGGTGGATCCATCCAAAATCACAATTATAGTTTATTTAACACCACCTACATCAGTCAAACAACTGCGCACTGCGTAAGGACATACTGGCTATTATAGGAAATTTATCAAAGGATATGCTCAGATTATTGCACCAATGGAGAGGTTATTAAATAAAGATTGTCAGTTTGGTTGGACAGACGAATGCCAACATAGATTTGACACACTAAAACAAAAGATGGTCACTGCGCCTATTCTAGTCTTTCCCAACTGGAGCAAGGCATTTCATGTGCATGTGGATGCATATTCTATTGCATTAGGAGCAGTACTAGCACAACCTGGAGAAGGGGACATTGATCATCCATTAGAATTTTCCAGCAAAAAGCTCTCCATAGCTGAAATCAATTACACTACTACAGAGAGAGAGGGACTAGACATGGTGTATGCATTACAGAAATTCCGCCACTACTTGTTGGGAGGACACTTTAAAATGTTTACTGATCACTCCGTGATGAAATACATAGTAAACAAGCCAGTGGTGGGGGGGAGAATATGCAGATGGCTTCTCCTGTTTCAAGAATATGATTTTGAGATCATATTTAAGCCAGGAAGAATGAATAAGGGCCTAGACCACCTATAGAGGTTGGAGCATGGTGAAGAACCTACCAGTCTAGAGGACACACTACCAGATGCCCAACTGCTCGCCATTATAAATATTGATGACCACTTCACAAACATAGTCCAGTTCCTGTCAACAAGAATAGCTCCAACATAATACACAATTCCACAGAAGAAACAACTAGTGGTGTGCGCTACAATTTTTTCGCTAATAGCTGGTCAACTATATAAAATGGGATCCTATGAGATCCTAAGAAGATGTGTGATGGAGGTAGAACGACCTATGATCCTCGAAAAATCTCATGAAGGCATTGCAAGAGGACATTATGAAGGAAAATAAACTGCGCAGAAGGTTCTGCGAGCTGGCCTTTGGTGGCCTACGTTACATAGAGATGCTAAATAATATAATAGAGCATGTGATGTATTCCAGGGAGTTGGAAAACCATCCCGAAGAGATGAAATTCCATTATCACCGCAGATGACCCTACAAGAATTTGAAAAATGGGCCATTGACTTCGTGGGACCTATAAACCCACCAGGAAAGTGCACAGGAGCAAGATATATTATCACTGCGACACAATACCTAACTAGATGGGATGAAGCAAGAGCAGTCAAGGACTGCAGTGTAGCTACAACTATGTGGTTTATATTTGATGACATAATAACCAAGTTTGGATGTCCTAAGGTCCTTATGAGTGATCGAGGTACACACTTCATCAATAAGACAATTGAAGCCCTGACTGAAGAAATTGCAGTCCACCATCAGAAGATTACACCTTATCATCCACAAGAAAACAAAATGGTTGAAGCATTCAACAAGATCTCAGAGATAACATTGACAAAGATTTGCAGTGTGAACAGGGATGATTGGGATTTAAGAGTACCAATAGTACTCTGGGCTTATAGAACCACTTTCAAGAAATTAACAATGCAGACCCCTTTTAAGTTGGTTTATAGTCTTGAAGTTGTTGTCCCAATGGAGTACTTGGTACCAAGCTTAAGAATTACATTTCACAGTTGGTCGAACTAGAAGAAGACATATTCATTGCAGGCTTCCATCAACAAATTCAGAAGGAACGAGAAAAGGCCTATCATGATAGACACATCAAGAAAAAGAGATTTAGGCAAGGTGATTTAGTCCTGCTATATGACAGTAAGTTTGTCAAACACCTTGGGAAGTTTAGAATGCATTGGCTCGGACCATATGAGATTGCTTATGTTACAGAAGGAGGAGCTGCACAACTGAAGACATTGAAAGGAGATTGGAAGGAAGGCTTGGTGAATGGGAGTCAGTTGAAGTTGTACTATGACAACCATTCGCCTTGTAACTCTCAATAGAATCAAGAAGACAAGGGTCCAGGTACCAGGTGCAGTTGAAACTGAGTACTAGACACATAAAAGACAGTCTGCACAAGGATGGAAAGGAGGCATAAAGAAGAAATCAAGGTCCGCACTGCGCAATCAAAAATCGAAGTAAAACAAGAGGATCAGATCTCAAGTGGCTCAAGATGAGTCACATGTGAGTGTTGGGGGCCTGTTGGCCATGGGTTATGGAAGGAAGTAAAGAACGAGGAAGAAAAGGTAAAAAACAATCTTTGTAGGAGACACAGTGGTTGTCACTAGGTCGAAGTGAGAAAAAGAACAGAGAATATGGAGCAAAGTGCGGAAAAGCAGGCCGTTGGATGAGGAGATCAAGGATGATAGATCAAAAAGAAGAATGGACCAAGGATGACTCGAGAAGTGGAAAAAACCAGCATTAGATGCCTTGGAGCACCACGAGATGGAGAAGGAAAGACAGGCTAGAGAATCCCGGAAAGAATGAGTCAAGTTGACCTAGGGTTGTAGACACCTAGGGTTTTGGTAATTAGGGTTTTGACTCCTAGGTTTCGACCTAAGGCTGTCAGTGAGGGATTGTAATGTATAAATAGAGGTCGAGAGGACTTAGGTCAGGTTAGTACTATGGTTGAGCCTTATAGTTGAGTATTTTTCATCAAGAGAATATTGTATTGAGGGTGAGGGAAGTGATGAGAGAGAGAGCCTTCTGGTATTGTAAGATCTTCAGCTGGGTGCGAAGATCAAGTATTGCAGCTGGGTGCGTAGGAGGAGAGAGGAAGAAGAAAGGATATGCTGGCCAAGAGCGCAGATCAAGACTGTAAGATTTACCTTAATATATCATAAGCACAGTTCTGTGGACATATCCCTAGAGAGAGGGTGAACCATGTACCTCTGTTGTTGTGTGTGTGATTTATTCTTTGAGATCTGATGTTGTTATATTGTTATCTGCATTATTGTATTAGATTAGATCTATAGTTGTGAGGGATAGATCTATCTAGTTTAATGGTATATGCATTTTATGTTGTTGTTGTAATAAGAACCACTTGATATTCCCCTGGTTGTAGACATCTCTGTCCGACAACCCCCTCGTAGCTTCTTCGGGTGAGACTGCATCTGCTTCGCAGGTGTTGCCGAAAGGGCTAGTAGCTAGGGCTTGTTGGTGTGCTCTTGGAGCTTAACCCTGGGTCTGCCCTTGTGCCAACAAACCACGTAGGCCTATTTGTCTATAGCAGGATAATTGAGCTCAACTCCTTGAATATTAGTACTCATAAATGACACTGGGGCTTTGTTGTTGTCATCATCCTTTTAAGTCAATATTGCAGCTAGTGATTGATCGGAGGTGAAAGTATAAAGGAAAAAGTCTCTATTTAAATCGAGACTTCGCAACACCGGGGCCTGGGAAATGGAAACATTGATATTGTTGAAGGTGTCTTTTCGCTCATCATCCCACTTAAATTCGACATCTTTGTGAATCATCTTTTGTAAGGGTTTGATGATTTCTACGAAGTTGGTAGTGAACTTCCTCACAAAATTCATTTTCCCAAAAATGGACTGCATAGATTTCTTTTTATGGGGTAATGGAAGTTGAGCTATGGCTTTAATCCTTTTCGGCTCTATGCAAATCCTTGCTTGAGATATAATGTGACCTAACAACTTACCTTCCTCGACACCGAAGATAGTTTTCTTAGGTTTTAAGGATATACCATATTTCCTACACCTCTCGAAAATATGAGTTAAGTGTTGGATGTGCTCTTCTCTATTCTTTGAATACACTGTCACGTCATCTAGATACACTACCACAAATTTATTTATTAGTCCTCGTAAATCTACATCCATGGCTCTTTGGAAGGTTTCTCTTACATTAATTAACCCAAAAGGCATGTGCTTGTAAGCAAAGGTTCCCCATTTGGTTCAGAAAGTGGTTTTTAAACGATCTTCCTTTGAAATAAGGGATTGGTTATAAACTGAGAAACCGTCTAGTAGAGAGAAGATATTCGAGCCAGACACAATCTATAGGAGTTGTTCCATCAGAGGGAATAGGTAATTGTCCTTTTATGAAGCCCTTTTGAGGTTCCTAAAATCTACACATAGGTGGATATTCCCCGACTTGTTCCTCACCTGAACAAGGTTAACTACCCAAGCAAAATGCCTAACCTGAAAAATGATCTTGGCATCCAAAATATTCTTTAATTCCTGATACATAAGAGGTTCCAGGGATGGGTGATACTTTCAGAGCTTCTGGTGGAAAGGTTTCACTTCTGGTTTTAAAGGGATGGTGTGTTGAATGATGTGGGTATCATACATTTTCAAATCCCTATAGGACCATGTGAAGACATCCTGTTATTGTCTGAATAATTTGAGGTAAGATTTCCTCTCCTCCTTAGATATGGTATTACCTAGATTCACATTCTTTGGACTCTCTGGGGTTCCAAGATTTTGAGTTTCATGCAAGGGACAAGAGCTACCAGTCTTTGCATTTTTGGGTCCCCTAAATCTCTCTTTCAGATCAAACAAAATTTCTATATTAGCTATCCCTTTCGGGATCGTATGACCCTTTGATTTATCCATAGGTCGTCCCATTTGAGGATCGGTTTTTGTGGACAACTCTTGGAATTCTTCATCATCAATAGAGAGATCTTTGAAATTATCTTGGTTAGTTAAGAAGTTTATGATTTGTTCATCTCCTTCAAATACTTTCCAATTGGAAATGTTATTAGGTACCGACGGTTTGTAGAGCATCTCCACAGTGAATCGAAAGGCTTCATAATATTCTAAAGGCGACAACCTGGAAGAAGCTGTGGCCAAGGAGTCATCAAGAATATTCTTTGTTTTGGGGATCTTATTGATATAAAAAGCCTCAAAGTTATCTATTAACCTATGCACCTCCTGGTGATAATTCTTTAGATGAGGAGAATTGCAATGCATAGTATTTCTTACTTGTCTAACAACGATTTCAGAGTCCTCGAAAACCTTCAATTCTTTAATATCCAAATATATGGCTTTCCTTAATCCTTGTACAAGATCTTCATATTCGGTAGTGTTGTTGGTACATTCAAATTCTAGCCTATAGGACAAGAAATGACATTTACCAATAGGATCGATGAGGATGCATCCTACTCCAGACCCTTCTTGAGATTTAGATCCATCAAAATAGAGGGTCCAAATTTGTGAACGAGAATCGCTATTTTCATTTCCCTTATTAGTTTCTTTCTCCCTGACCTCTTGTTTCGTAATCCCTAGTGCCAGGTTTTGGCAGAAGAGGGTGTCTCCTGTCGGTATCGATGATTTCTCTTGGAAAATCAATTTGGAGTTTTGGGTAAGAGGAACATCGGATAAGAGGGGGGAAATTTTTTTGAAGTAGGATTCGCAGGAATAATTGCCCAGTATGGGGAAATCTGTGGATGAGGGCTTGTTAGGGGTTTCTATATCAGTGACCGTATGTTTTAGATATATCTCCTTGTCGATTCTGATCATGTTCTTGTATCCCTTCAGTGTTAGCCAAAGGTTTTCCCAGTCCATACTGAAGTATCCGTTTAACTTTGCAGACCAATCTTGACTCAGTAATAGTCCATATACCTCTAGAGTATCTAATACAATAATGTCAATCACTTGCACAAATGTGGGGTGCATCAATATTCTGATCATCATGTCTTTGAGTTCTCCTATGACCTTGACTTGGGTCCTTTCCAGTTGTATGACATGTTTATCACTCTTGAGAGGAACGACATTCAATTTCTTGCAAACAGACAATGGCATGACGTTGGAAGATGCTCTACAATCTACCAGACAATTGTGAAGGTTTATATTGAAGATTTCAAATGTTAAGAGGAACAGGGGGACAAATTTTTTTTCCTTTATATCTCCTGAACAAGTATTCACAGTTGGTTTTCCCACCAGATCTCTGTGAGTCAAATTTCTTTCTGGGCAATTGCCTGTCATCGGGTTTTCTGTAGAGTTCAATGCCTATAACAGAAAGTCTTTCTGTTGAGGGATCCTACATATATCCATAACTGAAATATTGGCATTTAGCTTCTTCAAATCTTCGACCATGTTGTATGAATTATTATAGGATTTTTACTGAGTGTGAAAGATGTTTTCAGGTGGTCGGGATTTAACCTACCTTGCGAGGCTCAGGTGGAGTTAATATATTTCGAGCAAGGTGTACCCTTACTGCGAGTCTGTATCACCGAAACTTCCACGGGTTGTTCCCGAGACTCAAACAGATCGTTGGAAGGAATGATCAGGTTGGGATCCCATATGAGAATGGCTATATCTCGTGGTGGGTCAACTTCTTCCTGGTCAATAATATTCATAACCAAACTGCTTGGTTGTTCGGTCAGGGAGACTTTGTCTAGAAACTGATTGGCCATCAAATTCATGGCATGTACCCATTTAGGGCAGTCTCTTTTGGAGTGGTTTTCCTGATGATAAGTACAGAAAGAATCAGACATGACATTTCCTAGATTGATATTTAAGTTAGCGAGGGGTGGTTCAATTTCTTTGAAAGGGGGGTTTCTTTTAAATAAAGACTTATAGGGACTTTGGCCTTGGTTTCCCTCCCCTTAATTTCTCTTCATGTCTATGATTTTGTTTGATAATTTCTTAACCATGCGTTGTAGATCTTCTATATCACCATTACCTTTGTTGCGAGTTTGTTCAACTTGTTTTCCTAGAGGTCTAATCAGAAGGATTCATCTCCTGGGAGGGGGTTGGCTTTCTTTTTTCACTAAAGAGACTTGGCTCTCTTTACATCCTTTCATCTGGAATTATATTGTCATGGCCTCCTCAAAATTTTCTGCCAGGGTTTTCTTAGCTTCTCTTTTTACAAACATAGAAATAGACGCAGGGAGCACGTTGGCATAAACCTCGATTTGCAACTCTTGAGTTGGTTTTTCCATGGGATGGAATTTGTTTAATATGGTTGTGAATATCTGATTGAAATATTTGACCCTCTCTTTTAGACTCATGGTGTCTTCTAACAACTCAGCCATCAAGGATCCCGTAGTAGTTTCCTTTGCAAATTTATCTAGAAAATCTTTCTGGAACTTGGTCTAGTTGGTTATAGATCCTACTGGAAAATTGAAATACCACGTGGAAGCTGAATTTTTAAACGTTTAGCGGAAGATTCTGCAGACTACATATTCATGTTGAACGTTCATAAGGATGATCACAATTATGAACTTCTTGATATGATCTTCAGGTAATTCTGAAGTTTTAGGCTTGTACTTAGGAAGCATATTCTACGGATGCCGAGGAAGATTATGTATTCATTCGGGGATGACCATGGCATCTCCGGCCAACCAGGGCTGGTTATTCTGAAGTGGGATTTCTCTTTCTTCCTCATGGTTATTATTACCCTCCATATCTTCGGAATCCGAGTCGAACTCTTCTTCTTTCGAAAATTCATTTGTCTCTAAGACGTCGCCGACTGGCGTTTCAGGTATCAGATCGAGAGGTTCTTGGATTTTGGTAATTGAGAAATCTATTAAGTCTTCTATGGAGTGTACGAAAACCTCGTCGAGAGTGCTAAACACTAGTCTTATTTGTTGTTTTCTTTGAGGGAGGATGGAAGCTAAGGACAACGCACCAATTTATCGGGTGTAGGCTCTAGTGATTCTCCTGAATTGATTCAATTCCTTTTGAGGAAGGGCGTAAGGTATTTTAGGATGAAAAGGTTATTCCTCAGGCTGGGGTGAGTTATCTGTTTCAGGAATACTCAACCTATGTGGGATATTTTGTGAAGGACTAGCCATGCATGTGGGCTGTTACGAATCTGTAGGCTGTTTGAAATGATAAATAAAATATATATTCAACCATTCATTCTCAGGCCCTAGTTCTAGGGCCAATTTTGTTGATGGGTCCTAAATCCCTTGACTCAAAAGTAGGAACCAAACCCACCATCGAGGCCCAATTAGAATCCATAGTGTTTAAAATAGAATGTTTATCCAAATCTTGCGATCCGACCAATTTATCGATGGGCTTTTGTGTTTTCTTGTGAAGGCTCTTCCTTCAGTTAGGATTGTTTTCTTCTGTATTTTCTCTTGGGTGGGGATAATATGAGAGATGAAAGCCAATATAAACCAACTTGACAAACAACAGGATTAAGTTTTAATTACTGGGGAAGAGGCTAAGCTTGGGATAACCCGTTGCTCAACATATAGAGAATTACTCTATACCACATGCCTAGTAATAATACATTAACCATGTGAGCATCCAATTACTATCTGTGAAACTAACTATCAGAAAGAAAGAACATATGTAATAAGATAATGGCAAGAAAAATAATTCATCTACCATAACCATGCATCACATATTCACACAACTATTTATCTTCATCATTAAAGCAAAGAACATCAAGACATTGCACTAGAGAACTTGACAACATAATTAATTGATCTTAGTCATTACTGCATCATTCATGAAACCAGATAGGAAGTATCTCTTCTCCAAGTCCAATCACATGCATCTGATGAAGATAGCTTATCTTTGGTCCAGAGGGATTTCTTAATTCATAGCAGTCTCAAAATAATTCTTAACAAAAAAAAAGGGGGGTCTTACAACAACCATTGACCCCTTGCTAATTGGCTGGTGTTTGTATTTATAATATAAAGTTTTAACTGAAACTAACGGCTAAGTGCAGTTTAAACAAAACAAAAATCACCACGTGGCGTTATCTTCCAACAATTTCTTTAACTGTCATCCCGAGATACTTGGAAAGGGTGACTTCTCTTGTATTCAGTCCAACTAAGAAACAATTATTCACAAGTTTAGGCCCATGGAAATCTGTGTTGTTCCATTGGGACCGCATATATTCCCCTGATGTCCACTGCATGCACTCGATACTTTACTAAACTGGATTTCAACTGTTGTAGCATGGTTCGGGCTCTGATTGGATTTTCTGCGAATTGTTGTACTTGCCCTGGCCTCACACCGGCTATCTTTATGGACTCTTCGATCCATAGCACATCTTATTAGGCATGCAGCTTGACCACGTCTCTTAGGTTGATGAAATTATAGGGGTGCCAAACTCAAGGAATTTGGCATCCTTCTTCGTTCTGTCAATTTTTCTTCGGTGTTTCTTTTAGGTTCATCGGCGAGATCACAGAGCAAGCTTTGTTCGGTAATTGGGGAAAATTTCCTACAATCGGGGTTGAGATAGTTTAGTGATCAAGAAATATGATATAAGGTACCAATAAACATAATGGACCAATGCATACCTATGGATCTCATTAGTCTCGATCGTTTAATACTTACGTGATCCCAATTGCTCCTATGAATGACCTGTGATGTATTTTATCCATGTCGTTGCTCCTCTTCAGTTTAAATGAGTCACATCAGTGCTCCATAGTGTGGAAAATCAAGTATGAAGGATATGAGCATCGGAACCATCATAGTAGTCGCTCGACCTTTGGGGCCGGGAAAATAATCCAGAGTTGAGCGTGCGCGTGTATGCTCCCAGAAGGTCAGATACCATAGTAAGGAAGTCGTTAAATGCCTCCAAAATTTGTATCACCGAGTGTGTCAACTATCATTCGTCATTAATGGAAGATGGGGAGTTTAACGAGATTGGAATGATCATACTACACATCCCCTGCAAATCTGATCGACAAAATTTTATGCATTCTGGATTACATCCGACGAGCAACTGTGATGCGTTAAGTCTGCAAGACATCTTGTCGTGAAGCATGAGTGTTCTTTTGGCATGATTTGGTTTGCTCCTTTGTTTCACTATAAATTCTAGGAGTTCTCTGGGTAATTCCACGCATAAGTCGAGTTTATACCTCTGTAGCGTTGGTCTTGTGAGTTTATTCAGGCACAACTTGGTGTAGTGGTCCTTTATCATCTGTAGACACCCAAGCCACTATGTTGTTGCACTATGGGATCCCCTTTGAACAAGGGATGAGATTTGCGAGGTATCCGAAGTTCCAGGTCTGAACCCCAATGTGCCTAGGACTGTTTCTTATTGGCTTCCAGTGTCCTTGAAGCGTCGACAGGAGGTACAGGAATTTGCTCGGAGAGGGTGTCAGAGTCTCTAGAGGAAGTTGGGGTGGATAGAAGTATGCCTGAAAGAGGTATGATGGGGGTCATTCCCCCACAGAATCAGACACCATGGAGAAGGGGGAGACTGAGGAAAGATACGGGAAAAAAGGAGGGAGACTGCCTCCCGACTGAGCTGAGTGTACACCCCACCATTGAGGGGTCTACGATGCTTAATAACTGGTCAGGGCCTATGGGAACTACTAGTAAAGGAAGAGGGGGATGAAAGGGAAGGTCAAAAGCACTAGTTTCTCCCATCAAGAGTTCCATCCAGCAGTTAGAGCAGGCCCAACTTGCCATAGCTAAACTCTACCAAGAAAATAGAGAGTTGCGGAGGTAGTTGGCGGCGAAGAACCAGGAGGTGTCGGCATCATAGGGTCATGGAGGGAACATATTTTGGCTCCATAAACATATTTTAGAAGCTCAATATACCATTTTGAAGTTTCACGAGGTGCAGAGGATGAAAGAGAAAGAGGAAAAGGAAATGTTACAAGGTGCGAGAAGTAGTCCGGGAGAGGGTCCGCGCTTAGGAGATGTATAATGGGTGGGCCTTCTCTTTTCATTCCCCAAAGTGACACTTAAAACTTCTTCTCTTTTTGTTGTAAGGGTTTTATACTGTCAGTGTGACCGAGCCAGTTAGTAAAGACGTCGATGGTGTCTATTTGTATGTTGCCCAAGTTTGGAGGGAAATTTTAGTTGTATGAAAAATTTGAAGCGTCTTGAATGTATCCCATTCGCTTTTGGATGTAAATTAACTGCGTTCTTTTATCTATGCAAATTATGGGAATTTATAATTGTTATTATTGCATTGTAAATTTGTTGATATGTTCCCTTTAAAACTTCCGATATCGATTGATGCTGACATGGCGTTATTAACGTGGGGTTATTTAAAGTATTTGAACATAAAATTTAGCATTCGGCTCGTGGGTAAGGATTACACTTGGGGACTTTACTTACGTCGAAAGAACCAAAGGAAATAGATATTGTGACTGCCTATACTTGGGTGACATCGGGGATCGAAATTTTAAAATGTAAAATTAATGTGTATTTTATTTTGTAACTCTCTAACGCAGAAATGATGTCGGGTGTCGACGATCGGCAATACCATTCCTCTCCTTTGCATGATGCTTACTTTTTTCATTTTCCTACTGAATCCAAACAGATCGGTCTTCGGTGATACCCCTGCCAAATTTCAATCGCAAAAAGAAATACTTTCGTCTGCCGACGCCAATGAATATCGGAGCTTGGTTATTTTAAACTTCTCAAATGATTTTCGACACCTTTAATCTTTACCGATGTTGAAATCCTAAGCGAGTTGGGGAGAGATTTAGTTTGTCGATTCCTTAATTAGTTTTTAAGTACCGTTTAATCATTAAGATGATTCTTTGTTTTATGTTAAAGAAATCTTTGAAAAAATCAAACATGAAACATGAAAAATAAGCACAGGTAATAGTTTCATACTGAAGGAAAAATAGGTAGTGCAAAGGATCAAGTGGTAGCCAAAATGTAAAAAATGGACATAGACTTTTAGGGTGTGTTGAGTGCTCAACAGGATCGCGCATGGACACATGAAATAAGGCAAGAAAGGAAGATAGATCAAAGCCATTCATCAAAGGAGCACCCTCAAGATTGTGAGATTGGCGGTCCCGTCATATTGCGGGGTTAGAACATGATCAGGTCTTAATTTTTCATGAGCGGGCCGCAATTGAAACCACAGTTTTGGAGAAAGGGTACGTGGCAGTTGGACATGGATCACGGGGAAAAAAGTGGTTGATCCAAAACCACTCTTGGACGTGCCCGCAATCATTTGCCTATGTAAGGACGTAGCCCGAGGTCACATGCGATAGGGGGATAACATGAAGAGAGCTCATGCCCGCAACCATTTGGTCATGAGAGACCATTTCCCAAGTTCATATCAAGAAACAGAGTTAGCGCTCACAAGACTGAGTTTGGGAAGCACTTTTTGAATAAGTGTTTGGTCACCGCCAGTGGTCACATGAAGGAATAGGCTTATAATCCAAAGAATACAAATATGAATGGTTGTAACTGACAGAGAAGATGAAGAGTTGCGACTACCAGAGAATCCATAGAATCTCAGGATAACGCCCACTGATGATGAAAAGATTCTGTGTAACCGCCAGAGAGGATGAAGAGTTGCCATGATGATTTGGCAGAGGAATTAGCTTGATAAAGACATGCAAAGAATGTGATTTTGGTGAACTGATGCATGAGCATAGAAGGTAGTAGTAAGTAGATGAAAAGGAGCAGAGAAGAGGTGCAGTGAAAAGTAATGTAGTGTATGCATAGAGCATAAAAGGTAGAAGAGAAGCTGAACATGGTGTTGTTGGTTGCGTAGGAGAAAAAGAGAGTAGAGCATAGAAGCATGCATATGTAGAACCAGAACAGAGGATAGAGGCTGCAAGAGGCAGAGGAGACATGGAACTGTAATAGACCATATCAAAGACAGAGCAGAAGAACATAGAGTGCAAGGGAGGTGTGTAGGAAGAAACTGATGCAGGCACAACATAGTAGTGTAGCAGAACAATGATGAGACTGGTAAGCCATTGATAAATACTATATCAATGTGATTAACTTAAGAAAAGCAAAGATTTATATTTCAGGGTGGTAGGGAGGTGCTAGGGAGGATTGTTTTCCTCTGAGTTTCAAGTGGGTTCTTGAAGTCAGGGAGTTGTAGCTTCCATCTCGTTGCAGCCAGAAAAACTAGGGTGGCATGGAGGTGCAAGGGATAACTATTTTCTCTGTTATATAGGTTGGTTCCTGTGTAATTGGAAGTTGGTGCTTCCATCTATTTGGTGTTGGAACACTCAGGGAGTTGGTGCTTCCTTCTAGCAGGTGCTAGAGAAACCAGAGAGTTGTTGCTCTTAGCAAGTTTCAGTTTGTAAAAAAGAGGTGGCAGCCTCACAATGAGTTGGTGATGATAATAATGATAATGTATAGAAAATAAATATTACTTATCATATCAAGAAGAAGAGGTTTTTCCATTTATGGGTTTCCTCCAGAAATATCTATCTCCATATATTTCATGGGTGTGATTGATGTTGAATATTCTATTTCTTACGTCCCTGCATTATTGTGATCATCATTGAGTGTTCTATAAATAGTTTAAAATGATCATAATTTTTTAAGCACAGTAACAACTAATTCACTCCCCCCCCCCTTTGAGTTGTCCAACAATTGGTATCAGAGAAGGTTCCTTTTATCAAAGGGTAGATCCTAGAGCTTAAACATGACTAGCCATGAAGGAACTTCAACTAATAAATCCCCCCTGTTCAATGGAACAAAATTTTCCTTCCGGAAAGTTAGGATGAGAACCTACATAATGGATTTAGGTGCAGATGTCTAAGATGTGGTAGAGACTAGTTATGTAAAGCTGGTTGTACTAGCTTCTAAGGATGACAAGCTAGAATTCAGCTCCAATGCTAAGGCTATGAATGTTATTTTGAGTGGGCTTGCAGAAGAAGAATTTGTACAAGTTATGCACTTAGAATTTGAAAAAGAAATGTGTGACAAACTCACTAGCGGTTATGAATGTAATAAGAAGGTAAAGGATGCCAAGATTCAAACCTATAGATTACAGTTTGAACAACTAAAGATGAATGAGGATGAAACAATTAATAAATTTTTCTTAAGATTTGAGGAGCTTGTGAATGCCATGAAGGGTCTTAGTGAGAAGATTGAGGATGTATTCTCAGTTCATAATATCTTAAGATCTCTACCTGATAGATTCAATCCAGAAGTTTCTACAATAGAAGAAATGAATGAGCTTAAGACTTTGTCTATTGATCAAGTCCTAGGAACTCTAACTGCTTAGGAAATCATGATTAGTAAAGATAAATCTACCACTAGAGAAGCATCATTTAAAGTAGATAAGAATGAGGATTTTAAGCCTGATGAAATTGAAGAAAAATTTGTGAGAAGACTAAAGAAAGGATTAGGCAAGTACCAAGGAAAGTTGCCCTTCAAATGTTTTAACTATGGAAAGATAGATCACTTTGCATCAAAGTGTCCACACAAGAAGAAAGACCAGAACTCTTAAGGTGAAGAGAAGTACTATAATATTCCAGATATAAAAATTATGCCGAATAGAAATAAAATGTTAGAAATGGCAGATAAATAACAATATAACCAGAACAATACCACAATAACACTGAAATGATATCAAAATAACACCAAAAAGAGAACTTTGATTCTGAGAGCAATATTCACAGGCCTCTTTGAGGGAGAAACCTCTGGTCGAGCATAGATCTATTACAATAATATCCAAGCTAGGGTTCTCATACCCTCGACTCCTATTTATACTAAATATGTCTATTAAAAGAATCATCTAGAGGAAGATCCTTCTAGAAGAGGAAGCTTCTATTAGGTCATCTTACATGTGACTTATTCCACTTTATTGCAAGGCCTTATTAATATTTACCTTTATTACATCTGAATATAATGTTCTACATACGTGAGGGGTTAGGTCCCTAACATGTCCTCCCTCTTAAAAATATTTGTGTCCTGAAGGCTTGAGATGTGGAAATTTCTATAGAATGGTATTTAGTTCCCAAGTGGCATCTGCTGGAGTTGTATCTTTCCACTGGACTAACACTTCCTTGATGGTTCGTTAATGTAGGCGACACTCACGCTGGTCCAAAACTGCTTGTGGCTGTAGCCAAATGGATCCTTCTTCATCCAACTTAGGAAGGTTGGTTTGAGTTTGGCACTTAGTTCCAATCACCTTCTTTAAGCATGAAACATGAAAAATAGGATGTATCTTAGAATGACTAGGTAAAGCTTACTGATAGGACACTTGTCCCACATGCTTGAGAACGGTATAAGAACCATAAAATTTGGGCACCAAATTCTGACAATGGTCGGCCTTGAGGGAACTTTTCTTGTAAGGTTTCAATCGAAGAAACACTTGATCCCCTTCTGTAAATTGACATTCAGAGCAACCTTGATCTGCTTGTTTCTTCATGTGATTCTAGGCCATGACCAAATTCTCTTTGAGGGTATAGAGAATAGCCTCTTGAACTGTACGCATTTGGTCAACCGCTTGGACCTTCGAGACACCTAGTAAATATGAGAGAACTGAAGGTGGATTTTGTCCATATACCGCTTCAAAAGGAGTCATGCAGGTAGTTGTATGGTATAAAGTGTTGTACCACCATTCAGCTAGGGGTAACTATTGAGCCAATTGATTTTTTTTTTATGATGAAAAAAACCTCAAATATGTTTCCAAACACTTGTTTAGAACTTCAATTTGTCCATCAGTCTGGGGATGATAAGCCGTGCTGAGATGCAATTGGGTGCCTTGAATCTTGAACACTGCTTGCCAAAAAATGTTGGTGAAAGTTGGGTTGCGTTTAGAAACAATAGAATGTGGCATGCCATGAAGCTAGAAGACCCGATCCATGAAAATTTGAGCCACAATGGATGCTATAAATGGGTGTTGAAGAGAACAAAAATGAGCATACTTGGAAAGGCGATCGACTACCACAATGATGACTGATTTATTTGTCTATTTAGGTAAGCCTATAATAAAATCCATAGAGATATCCCTCCAAATAGCAGGTGCAATCGAAATCTATTGTAGTGTGCCAGGAGATTTGAATGTTTCTCTCTTGTTGCATTGACACACATCACATTCAGATACAAAATTACAAACGTCTTTTTTCATGCCATCCCAGAAAAAAGAACGTTTGACCTTGTCATAGGTTTTGGTAAACCCAGAGTGCCCAACTATGGGTGTAGCATGAAGCTTAGAAAGTACCGTGGATTTAAGTTTTGATTGTTTACTTAAATAAAAATGGCCTTTGTATAGAATCTCATCATGGAACCAAGAGTACCCTGGGGGGACTGAAGAATTGGATTGCAATTGATGTATTAGATGTGAACTTTTGGGATCATGTAGCCATTCCTGGTGAACGACTTGGAGCCAATCTGGTACAATGAAGGAGAGAGAAAAAAGGGATCCTTCATCTTCATATTTTTGGGAAAGTGCATCCGCAATCACATTTTCTTTTTGTTTCTTGTAAATGATCTCATAATCATATCCAAAGATATTAGTCATCCATTTTGGTTGCTATGGGGAGGAAATGCGTTGTTCTAGAAAATACTTGAGGCTTTGATGCTATGTCTTAATTTGGAAG
>WSFP011412992.1:0-24234 GCA_009831015.1 Picea engelmannii | reverse complement strand
GTTTTTATGTTTATTTATTGTTTAAACTTAATTACTAATATAAAAATGAGTGTAATGACTTGCAGGTGTGAAATATTGATGATTACAAACAAGGTTATGGACATATTTTTCTCCATTATGGTGTGATTTTAATTGTTTTTTATAGTTTTTACATAAAACCTCGAGCATCTTTTTGTCCGTTCTTGCGCTTGTGAAAAACATAATAACGTGATCAAGCATAGTTTTATCACTTTTTCGGGCTCACCAAGGTTATACGAAAAAGGAACCCCCTGGAGTTCTCTTTAATCTCTTTTCAGACTCTCTAAACATGAAAAGATCGCCGAGCGAACTTGCTGTTTTCACGCTCGATAAAGTATTTGAAGTATGTGTCTGGTGAGCGATAATTTCTCTCTTTTTCGGTCTCATCCAGACTATTTTACGAAAAAGGAACTGAGAGAGTTCTCTTTTTAAGTGTTTTTCCAAACTCTATAATGTTGAAAAACCTTCGAGTTTACTATCTCTGAACTTGTTAAACAAACATTGACAGAACCGTGATGGGACCGAACCACTCCTTCTCAGGGTTCGTTAAAAATACTTCGAGGGACTCATCCGAAGGATGAGCTTATATCAAAAATCATATGTGATCCTCTTCAAGCTTGCGTAAAAATAAAGAGGTACTTGCCAGAAATGGTGGGGGAAAATTTGGGAAAGGGATATGTTTCATCTTTGTATTGATTGGCAGTAAGTGTCGCTCTTGAACATGACACCCCCTATTCATCATTTGAAGCTGGTTTGGGAATCCATTTGTCTTTCTTTCGATTGATTACAAGGTCATTCCATGTTTCGTTTTTGAGTCAGTGCTGCCAAATCATTGGTCGTGTCATTCATATGTTCAAGAAAAGTCCATTTGAAACCTATATTGAGTCGGCCATCTGTAGTTATCCATTCTCTCCATGACAGCCTTCCCTGTGTCCAGTCCAATTTGCTAAATGCTCTGTTTCACATTCAAACTCTGTTACTTATTTTGTGTCATTGATGGGGGATACATCAAGGCCCTCCTGTGACGATTTTTGTTCCATCGACTTTAGCTCATTATCTGGAATCAAGACTTCAATGACAAGTTTCCTCGCTTTCGACAGTGGGTTTACATCATTGACCCCTGATCGAAAGATTCCGTCAGGTGTTCGACATCAAATCATTTATTCACAGTCGATGGATTGTACTATAGTACCTTGGGAGTCATTGACATCAATGGTGATTTCCCTCGCATTTGTTAATGGTTACATCAATGACCGGTAATCAAGTGGTTTCTACCATGTTTGACTTCAACACATGTAATCATGTGGTTAGATTCATACTTTGGGGCGATGAGATTGAAGACCCTGGATATTATCTTTGTGATCTAGGTTGCGATGGAGTATGTATAATTTGTGACACATAGATCCACTGTGTATGTTTCGTGGCTATGTCGTCTTGATTTGAAATTTATTGCATAGATCCATAGTGTATTCAGGTGGCTATACTATATTGTGACAGCATGGATCCACAGTGTATGATTGGTGGACATGGTATTTGTTTATGATGTCGTCAATCTATGATCTGAGTATGGGAATGCCTACCTCAGAATTGGTATATATGATATTTTGCAGATGCTTGGGTGTTTGCAGGTTTCCGATTAGATGCGCTCTTGGTTCTCGACACACACATGTAGCTTACAAAGTCTATCGACTATCACTGGTTCCAATATCAGACTTTGGGGGGCATTCTGTTATACATAATTTTGGTCGTCATAATGATGTATTGATGATGGTGTACTCAAGCTCTTCATTAGAACTATCTCCTGAGAAAAGTTACCTTTATCTCTTTCTAGAAATCACAGTTTTGAGGAAGGTTCATAGGTTGCCTATACATTTGCCTACGAGAATGCATGATTCTTGCAAGCTGCATTAAACCAGGGTGCGAGAAGTTCACACTGTGCCTAACTTTTAGGGTGCGAACTATTTCTAAAGAAGGGAAGAAGATGAATTCTCGAACCTTCTAGAAGGGAATCTTCTAGAAAGATGAGATGGCATTCGAATGGTTATCTAAGTACTGGATTTCCTGATATTTTGGGATCATTCCTATCCAAGTAACTAATTCATTCTCTCTTATATATTGAGGGGATTCTCATGGAAAAGGTTAGAAGCAAACTAGCAAGAGATTTATTGGAGAATTAGTAGAAGATTGTGTGAAGGACTGATACTACAGTGACTAAGAACTCCAGTAAGGTTATCAAAAGTGGTTGATCTTCTTCATGCAAGTGAGAAAGTGTGTGTGTCAGAGCTAAGGGCCATCGAAAGGAGGTTTGCAACATCAAGGATCAGGTTGTAATCTTTGCTTTCTATCAATATAATACAGTAATATGTTCCTTTCCCATAAAGCTAATGTCACTTTATTGTATAACTCCTTGATCATATACATAGATTAACTGTTGAATATATTGAGTTGTCTTCACTTCGATTGGTTTGTACTATTGTGGTCTTGACGACACAAGAGAATTGGAGTGAAGATGGAACAAAAAAGACCAAAGGAAGCAATCATAAGGTGTGTTCATGATTCTTGCCTCCTAGTTTATTCAATAGTTGAAATCTAGGGAAAGAGTATTATTCTGTCTTGCTTTGTTCTAGATCCAGGTGGATATAGGGAGATCGGTTTGTGTCCGCACTTACAGATTTATCCAATAACACTCCTATTCTTGTTTCTATGCACTCCTTCTCATTTAAGATCTTCGATAAGTTGATAACTCTGTGATCATTCATGGTTTCTTTCATCTGTAGTAATACAGTCTCTGATTCTTTCTGGGGTTCTATCATATCCTTAGTTTCTTGGCCTGTCTCATGGTTTTCTTGTCTCATATTCATCTTTTCAACTTTAGCAATCATTCTAGGGAAATCCAAAACTAATTTTCCAATAGCCTTACAACAAAGGTAAATAGGAACTCGACCAGGGCATTCCTTAGAAAGATGTCCTGGTTTTCTACAATTATAACAAATAGTCAATCCTCTCTGTCTCTTGAATGATCCCTAAAATTTTGTGTACTACGCACTGGGATCATAGTAACTAACGTGAAAAAAATTCTTTCTAGGATCCTGCATCCATTTGTTAGTCCAAAAATTCTTTCTATGCATAGGAATAACATATCTTTCACTATTCTTATCAGATATACTCATATCCAATATTCTTTCTTCTAGTTGTGCCCTAGTTTTCAGACTAGGAAAAAAACTATTAGACATACCTAGATCCATTCTTTTGAAAAAATAAATTCATTTATCTTATATTTCTCAGAGCATGGAGCTTTAAGATCTTACCTCTTTTCTTCATATCTGATTCCTTTCTTATCACAGAGCTTTGCAGTCAAGTACAATATTGTGCACTAAAGAAATAGATCTACGCATAGAGCTTTATTTTCTTCATTTCCCAGTAATCATAGTTTTAGGTACTGGAAATGGAACCATTTGTTGGCACAGGGGTAGACCCAGGGTTCAACACTTCAATAGCGCACCAACAAATCCCTAACTACCGACCCTTTTGGAAACACATGCGAAGCAGATGAAGTATCACCCGAGGTAGAGGCAGGGGTGGTTGTAAGACTAAAGTTTCTACAACCTAGATGAGACACATATCTATGATTACAACACTTAACTGAGCACTTAGCAGTTAACATTCATTAATATTCACTTTGAAAGGGAAAACCCTAATTACAAAACAACACAGTTTTCACAAGATCTAATACATCCAAGCACTTAGCATATAGAAATAGATCAAAACTAGCATTCATTCCCATTACTAAGCACTAAGATACTATTATATAAGGTGCATCTAACATATATCACTTCACTAAGCATAAATCACATCAATAACATAACAACCATAATGCACAAAGCAGCCACAACATAGGATATACGTGGTTCACCCCAGTGTGGGGCTACGTCCACCAACTCTTTTTTTATTTATTGTCTTCTGTCAATATTCTACAAGCACAGAGCCATAAGAACCCACTCTGCATAGGACGAGATATCTCCACGCAACTCGCTAGACCATCCTTCCCCGAGCTAGGTTACAACACAAATCCTCTTTACAGTCACTTGCAGCTAGCTCTCCAAGTTCTCATGCACACAATATGCACAAAGCTAACTCACTCACATAGATCCAACTACTTACATCACTTGCACTTAGCACAATATAAAACTTAGCACCATGTCTCTCTTACTTACATCGCCTATATTTCTATTTATACATTACAAAAGGGGCCAAGGCATGGGTAAACCCATGGGCCAACATCCCATACTCGTTACATAAACCCTAAACCCAAAAATGCCCTAAGAAGGGGCCAAGATCTCGCAATATCTGCTTTGCCTTGTGCTCCACCTTCAAACAACCTATCGAAGTCCCAAAACTGGTCAAGGGCCAACATGATTGATTATATCTCACATAAACCAAAGTACCATGACCTTCTAGATGATGTAGTCAAGACTCTTTTCCTTCAATTTATTTCAGAAGAATACCTAGAGACACTTAACCTGATGGCATTAGGTTACATCTCCCATAAAAAACTTACTGATATCTATGAAATGTGTAGGAATTACTCGAGGAGTAGAGCCAAAACAAGGAAGAATGCTCAGGATCCTTATAATAGAAACCTAAAAACAGTTAGTTTAGGTGGTATCACAAGGGTAGAGATAGGATACCTACTAGAGAACTTCAAAACCAATATTTGAAGTACAATAGGTTCCCAGTTGGACACCCTAAAGATTAAAAATAAACTGGAGGAGGAGAATGCATCAATGCGCATATTTTGTCCAAGATGCAGGAGGAAGAATTCCTCAAGGGAATGCCCATTAGATAATATTTCAGTTTGTGGCTTCTGCACTGAAGACCACCCAACTGAAAAATGCCCATCACTGCCTGGTTTATTAGCCATTTACAGAAGTGGGGATCCTTGGGAATCCTCTTATGCACCTAGGATTCCATGGTAGCCTAGGATTCATCCTACATACCAGGATATACCACCCCAAGTTCCAACCCATTATCAACAACCACAACAGTGGAACTCACTGAATTGGAAAAAATGGTCTACAAAGTATCACGATCCTTGGCTACAAGGATGGAAAGGAGGGCATACCCAAGGAAACACTCAAGCTCCACATGTCCCTATTCCCACTCATCCTTACACCCAATTTCCACCTAACATCCCACAACTTTTTCTAGGTTTTGTTCCCCCACCTTTACCTTCTATTCCACAACAACCCTAACAATACCAAAATACAATCTCCCCAAGACTGACATTATTACCCACACAACCAGTGCCCAACCCCAATAACAATCCAACTCAACCTCTTCACAATGTTGAGATGCAAATCTTTCAGACGTATGTTATTTCTCTTGTTCCATTGCAGGGGATTCAACTAAGGTCGGGAAAAGTTCTCGATAGATAGAGGCCTTTAGTAGTCATCCAGGAAGAAGAAGAAGATGAAACTCTCGAAAAACACATGGATGACACTAAGTGTCTAGATGTTATCATTCTTAAATATGAGGAATCAAAGATTCCTCAAGATGAATCTCCATAGATTACAAAACCAACCCCCTCCTTATCCAAAAAGGTTAGTGATTGAGAAACCCGCGACTAGACTGGAATTTGACATTTTGAATGAATTGAATAATATCTGTGTCAAAATTCCCTTGTTACAAGCCATAAAATACATTCCAATTTACAGTAAGGTGGTCAAAGAATTGTGTATCAAGAAACCAAGTAGGAAGCACAAGGATCCTCCAATAGTACATTTGATAGGAGAATTCTTTGAATACATATCGGAGCAACCTAGGGTTGCAAAGTATGGGAACCTAGGAAACCCTATAGTAACAATAGCCATTAATAAGGTTCCCATTGGAAACACTCTCATAGACCTAGGGGAATCCATTAATGTTATGACTATTACTACCTTGGAGGAATTACAGTTAAACCCTCTTCTTAGACCTACCCCAACTATTTTGGAATTAGTAGATAAGAAAAAGGTTATACCTAAAGGAATCTTAGATGATATCATAGTTACATTAGCCTCATGGGAATACCCAGTAGACTTTCTTGTCATTCATTCAAAGGATCCTGCTAAAGGGAACCTTGTTATCTTGGGAATTCCTTGGTTGGCCACAACCAATGCCTTTATTGGCTATAGAGAAGGTGAAATGACCATCTCAAATGGACTTTATATACATAATATTACAATATACCCACTGGCTCAACCTATCACGAAGAATCTATGGTGTCTTGAATGTCCATATGAGAATGAGGACTGGGAAGAACCCATGTTTTCGAGTGATCATTCCTGGGCACTTCAGGAGAACAAAACGGAAAATGTGCTAAACCAGTTTATTTTTGCTATCACGTGTGTTGATTTTCCACAATCTTTTCCCCAATTTGAGTACATGTTTGGGGAAGAATTTCAGGAACAGTTGGACCCATCAACTTTGTCTTCAAAATTTTTTGTTTTTGAGATAGATGAGTCTGCCACATATTATACCATTCCCTATGAGATTTGTCCAGTGAAATTCCTACATATAAATTCTGGACTAGATGCAGACCAACAAAAATAGTTAGTAAATGTCCTTAAAGAACGATCAGGGGAATTCACCTGGGAATACACTGATATGAAGGGTATACACCCTGATACATGCATTCATCACATGTATACCCAGGCAGAAGTAACACTTGCGAGGCAACCCTAGAGGAGGATGAATATGACACTCAAGGATATAGTAAAAGAGGAGATACATAATTTATTGAATGTCGAATTTATTTATCTAATCTCTAACAGTAAATGGGTATCCCCTCTTGTAGTGGTTCCAAAGAAAGTAACCGGGAAATGGTGAATTTCTATCGATTTTCGGGAACTTAATAAGGCCACTCTAAAGGATTGTTTTCCCCTTCCTTTTATTGACCAAGTCTTGGATACCTTGTCTGGCAAGAAATACTTCTCCTTCCTAGATGGATATAGTGGGTAAAACCAAATTCTCATAGCACCCGAGGAACAGGGAAAGACTACTTTCACTTGTCCTTGGGGCACCTATGCCTATAGGGTCTTACCATTTGGTTTGTGTAATGCTCCTGCCACATTTCAACGAGCGATACTAGGGATATTTGATGATATTATTCATGATTGTGTGGAAGTATACATGGACGAATTTACAATATATGGAAATACTTACCAGGAATCCCTAGATAATATAGAGAAAGTCCTTATCAGATGTCAAGAAATGAACCTATCCTTAAGTCATGAAAAATATAAAATGTTGTTGACTAAAGGAGTAGTCTTAGGACATCACATTTCATTTGAAGGGATTAAAGTGGATCCTGCTAAGATTGAGGTAATCGTCAAACTTCCAACCCCCAAGACTAAAAAAGAGGTAAGAATTTTTCTTGGACATGCCAGATACTACCAACAATTTATTGAAAATTTCACAAATATTGTTGCACCCATGTTTGGATTGTTAATAAAAGATGTTGATTTTCTTTGGACTGAATAGTGTCAAACCTCTTTTGAAAATCTAAAAGCTAAGTTATCCGTGGAACCAATTCTTAGGGGACCCAATTGGGCCCTTCCATTTCACATATCCACTAATTCCTCTGATACTGCAAAAGGAGGAGTATTAGGGCAGTAAGAAGACCATCAATCCTATGCCATTTATTTTTTGAGTAAGAACTTGTCCCTTGCCGAGTTGAACTATACAGTTACTGAAAAGGAATTCTTCACAGTGGTCCATGCCATCAATAAATTTTTCCATTACATCACACGATACGAAGTATTTGTACATATAGATCACTTTTCCATTATATTTCTCATGAATAAACCCATTACCAATGGCCGAGTGACTAGGTGGCTCCTATTATTGCAAGAGTTCAATATCACCATCCTTAACTGACCTGGAAAGGATAATTTAGTAGCTTGTAATGTCGTCGTCCATCAAATCCACTGTTGGGAAACACTACTACGTGGAAAATTAACATAAATATATATATATAACATGCATATTAAATCAAATAAAGACATTTAACATAGATTTAATGTCATCATACATACATAAATAGAATTAAAATAAATCCACTTGCAACAGAATACATGATAATATTACAAGCATCACAGACATGCA
Organism: Picea engelmannii; assembly: GCA_009831015.1. Classification (NCBI taxonomy): domain Eukaryota; kingdom Viridiplantae; phylum Streptophyta; class Pinopsida; order Pinales; family Pinaceae; genus Picea; species Picea engelmannii. The sequence goes on along the minus strand of WSFP011412992.1, from coordinate 16,071 downwards.
TTTTAATTGAAATTAAACACATAATGATACTTATCTTTGAAACTGTAGTAACTCCACCAACTACATGAAGAAATTCCACGAACCTCCCATCCTTAGACCACACTACTCATCATTCTTAGAAGTGGGTCACCCTCGAGTTGGGACTAAGCTCCACCCAAGGCAAGAGAATCCTAGACTAGGCTGAGGTTATAGGAAAACTACACAGAGCAACATGACAGATTCTCTCCAAGAGCCTTCTTATGCCCACTAATCACAGACTCTCATTCACCACATGCCTGTTTCACCCGAGAGTATACACCTTCACAAGCACAGTCCATCGATGCTTCACCTCCCTCTCTGGGTCTTGACAATAGGCCAGATCAGGAATTCTCAGAGCTCCGTAGCTAGTGTTGGACTCTCTCTTGGAGAAAACCACTTCCCAACAGACTCTCTCACCTAGAGAGAGATGCTCACAGGCCTGGAAACCCGACTCTTCTACCACGGGTCTGGCAACCCACTTCTTTAGCACACTCCTCAACTCAACTCCAGCCAGGTGAGGACAATGACCACAGTTCAACACTCATTCACTAAGGGATGTCAGTAGCAACAACAAATGGGCATGGCACTACAGGTGGCAACAACCCATGTTGAAACAAGACACAACTAAGGTGATTAATCAGGTGTTATGTTCCTTAGAAGACACATAATGGTTCATGGATTTTGGGTCTCAGGTGCGTGCGTGAATATTGCAAAGGTCGAATACAAAGGCCACGAGATTCACAGGAATACACCGGTCAACTTCACAATTTTGGCTTTCAAGGTGCGTGACAAGGAATCAACGCAGAGGTCAAACACAGACTCAAACCGTTCATATAGAGAACGACTGAATGGAGGACGAACCCCCATCATAGCTCAATTCTTGGGTTAAATTACATGTTCCTGGGTCGACACATGTCACCCATGAAGCTACATGCACTCCATCAAGTATGTGTTCCCTTTTCTAGGAACTTAGGATAAAAGTATACCTTTCACACCACTTTGGAATAATAATAAATTATTATTCCCAAGGACTTAAGACCCTAAGCTTAGCCCCTCTTTCCAACCTTTCAGCCCCCTTTCCCTTACCCAACTTGTGTAATCTTAGTCCCCCATCACTCTTTCTTTGTGGTTGTTATGCACACAACGATGTTTAATCTTTATTAATATTCTTCATAATTACATATACAAAAACAGGCTCCTAGCCTTTAACACGTAGGCTCTCCGGCCTAATAAACACATAAGACCATCGACTTATCAACACTTGGCTCACCAGCCTACAAAACATGATTACAATTCATAATATTGTAATGTCCCCAACCATCAACTCCACTGTCAGGCAACACTACTACGTGAAACATTAACATACATATGTATATAAAATTCATATTAAATCAAATTAAGACATTTAACATAGAGTTACTACCATCATATAGACTTAAATAGAATTAAAATAAATCCACTTGCAATGGAATACATGATAATATTACAAGCATCACAGACATGCATTTTAATTGAAATTAAACACATAATGATACTTATCTTTGAAACTATAGTAACTCCACTAACTACGTGTAGACCTTCCATGAACCCCCCAGCCTTAGACCACGCTACTCATCATGCTCAGCAGTGGGTCACCCTCGAGCTGGGACTAAGCTCCACCCAAGGCAAGGGAATCCTAGACTAGGATGAGGTTATAGGAAAACTACACAGAGCAACTAGAAGGATTTTCTCCAGGAGCTTTCTTATGCCCACTACTCACGGAATCTCATTCCCCACATGCCTATTCCATCTGGGAGTATACACCTTCACAATCACTAGCCTACAAAACATGATTACAATTCATAAACATGGTTACAATTCATAATATAACTAGGGCACGTCCTTGGGGTATTACAATCCCCTCCCCTTATTTTTGCATTGTCCTCAGTGCAACTCTTTACACAACATCAACAAGATTTTCAAAATATTCAAAAATATGCAGGTATTCTTCCCACATAGAATCTTCATGTTCCCATGTCATGTCTGTTAGCACTAGAAGTCACCTCTGGATTGCAATAGAGGTAAGCCCAATACCCATCAGTTTTTATGTCACAATGAGTAATTTTAAGGGTGGTCTAATAGATGCAGTCTCGAGATTATAGTGCTTTAACTTAGAAAAAATGGGTTGACATGCATAAACAGATGAGGTCTTGATCTAAATTTAGTCAGTAAGTTGTAGTATAGTGATGAGTAGGGGGAAGAATGGGTGAGGAAATGTAGAGGTTTTTTGTGGACATTAGGTCTTCCGGCAGCCTAAGGAGGAAAAGCTCTGAACACGAGATCTTATTGAACCCAAAACTCCAGGAAACAGAAAACGTCATAACAATATTGCAAACAAACATACATTACAATACAATCACAACAACTCAAATGGATCACCCATGCCTGAGTGTTCAATATTAGAAGTAAAAGAGGTGATAGGAAAGCTGACTGTCATTAAATAAGAAGTCTCAAAAGGCAACTCATAACCAAAGTACCAAAGGCTTCAATAAAAATTTACAATGTGGGAGCTTAGCTCAACCATCAACCATGAAAAAATATCAAAACTGAGTATTAATACTCAAAGCAACTTGCTCCTTTCAGAAACACAATCTGGTCATTTCATTCAAGGCTTGATGTCTACTTCTTCTTCTGTCAGGCTACACTTGCATTCTTCTATCAGACACAAGATCAGATCAGTATGGGTTTTACAAGAAAATCCATGACAGGAAATTTTCAGCTGACAATATGCTCTTCACGACTGACTCTTCCATGCTTTCGATTTATGTGCTGAAAGGAGGTTTCAACGACCTTCCCCATTTTCATTAACTACCTACATCGGGCTTGAGAAGGATTCTGACATCTGTGGATGTTCCAGGCAGTGCCCATGAATATCCCCAATTTATCATGTAGATCTTCTATTGAGATCAAGAGGGATGTTTCGATCTTTTGCATGGATCCATTCCCTTGCCCCATGCGACTACAAGTCATTACCTCGTTCTTATCCAAAATTAGATTTTGGGATTTTGCATTTCGGGAGTTTTCAGTCTCCTTGACTTCCAAAATTTTGATGCCCGAAATCACGAAATTGCCTTTGATATCAGTGGTCGATCTTGATTCAAAATGGATGGCCATGATCCTTTCCTTGACAACACAAAATGCTAGTTATGCAATGAGCGCTAACCCCTCTTTTTGAACCTGCTTCCCATGTGATAAAGTGTTGAGACCATGGGCCCAACTCTCAGGCATTACATGATTTCACGTTTTGGGGGTCTCGTACCATGTTCCACTTCTGAAACCCGATCTGTGAAATTGTGATCCTGTTGATCCGACGCCATGCGTCCCTTAATTTGGATGGCCCAGATTGAAACCATCAGCTTTTCGAGTATCAGGATTTCGTGTTATGGATACACCTTTTCGACAAGAATCCCAAACTTTTGATTCAAGACCCTCTGATATTTTTCGATGTTAGATCAATGACCCTCGACTCTTCATGATCGAATGGACTAGATCTTCCCTTTTGTGAATCAGGATTTCACGATCCTTGCTAAACAATTTTACAACATTTGAACTCGTGATTCCTATGCCCTCTTGATTTGATTCCATATTAGACCGCTCCCAGTGCTGCATCTTTTGACAATGAAGACTTGGATGACATGGCTAGACAACATAAGGATTAGTGAAAAAGGTCAAGGGAGTGAGATTTCAAAACAGAAAGGGAAAGCAAAAAATGGCTCTGTTGACTACAAAGGGGGGGAAATAAGGACATGGATGACAAAAATAATGAAAATGAGGAAAGGGTACAAACTCGGGTAAATCGACACATGCCTACAGGTCTAAAAGACTTCATGTGATAACATTTGGCTCTACAGGGGATGGCATGCTCCCCTTGAGATGCGAAGAATAAGTAGTTCTAGTGTCTTAGCTGTTGGGTTATGGAGTCTAACAATCATAAAAAGATAAAAATAAAAATAAAAAATAACACAGGAATGGTATTTACAATGGTGGGACACCGGTTGCATATTTAAACAAAAAACGTTTTCAGGAAGTGGCCATTTACAGGGCCACCAAAAACTTCATTACCATCCAATTTCTGCAACCTGTATGTGTTGTTAGGGAATGCCTTAGAAATATTGAAGGGGTTGATCCACAAGGCCTCAAATTTGGTATGCATGCCTCTGTCTTGCTTGGGTGCATCCCATTTAAATACTAGATCTCCCAGTAGGAAATCCGCTTTTCTCACCTTCCTGCCAAAAGCCTGCTTGATCTTCTGTTGATGCTCATGTGCTTTGTCCAGGCGCTGCTCTCTTGCCTGCTACACTTTGACCAGTTGTTGGATTATTCTAATCATATCATCGGGCTCAACTTGGTGACGTTGAAAGAATTTTTCCACTGGCAAGGCCAGTTGAGAGGGAAAAAATTATTTAGTTCCATATACGAGCTGGAACGGAGAGACGTCGAGAGATATTTTCATTGTCACTCTATCAACCCATAGAGAAAACTTGAGCTTTGAATCCCACACTTTCTTATTATCCTCTAACAGTATTTTAATGATCTTGATGAGGCTTTTGTTAGAGAACTATGCCAATCCATCGCCTTGGGGGTAGTATCGGGTAGAGTGAATCAAATTGATTTGAAACTGCTCATAGAATTGGATTAATGGTTCGGATTTTAAAGACACTATGTTATCTATGAAAATTCTGCTCGGATAGCCAAATCTTGCTATGATATCCTCTAGACAACTGATGATCACCCTATGAGAATCACTCCTTGTGGGAATATCTTCTATCCACTTGGTAAAGTAATATGTGGCAGTCAGGATCCATCTGTGTTGACCACTGGATGTAGGATGAATTTCCCCAATGAAGTCTAGGCCCCACTACTTGAAGGGCCCTGAAGAAACCATAGGTTTCAATGGCAGGGACTTTAGCTGCTGCTTTCTGGAGAATCTTTGACATTTAACGCAATCTCAGACTTTTGTGCAAACATCAGTGAACAGAGTAGGAAAAAAATATCTAGCCTTGATAATTTTGTAGGTCGTCATTATCCATAAGTGATTCCCTCCACACAAACTGTCGTGAAAGTCAGACATAATTGTTTGTGCTTCGTGTGGGTATAAACATATCAAAATCACCCCCAGGGGGTCTTTCCAATATAATATTTGATCAACAAGGCAATATTTAATTGCTTTGAGCTTTAAATATCTAGCCTTGTTCCTTTGCATGCCATCGGGACGTTGCAATTTCTGTAGAAAATATATGACATCCTTGTACCAAGGACATCCTACTAATGGGGGGTCTACCTGAGCATCTGTATCAGACAGTTCAACCTGGTGACTTTCTAAGTAATTATTGACGAAATTTACCCCCAAATCTTTGCAATTAGATTCAGCCATCAACCTGGCTAAACCTTGACCTTTGATCAATTTGGTGGGCTTGATCTCTAGATCAAAATCAAGGATTTTTGCAATCCATTGACTCCTCCTCCCATCTATGTCTGGCTGAATGAGAATTTCCTTAACGATAGCTGAAGGGATGTATGTGATGAATTTTGATTGCAGCACATAGACTCTGAAAGATTTTAGAGATTTAACCAAAGCATAGGCCTGCTTCTCCATGATGTCATATTTCATCTCAGCATATCTCAATGCTTGACTGAAAAAGGAAATGGGTTGTTCCAACCCTTCATCATTTTTTTGAAACAAAACAACTGCTACAGTGTCAAATGAATCAAATGAAAAAATGAGGAAATCCATTGAGTAATCAGGATTGATAAGCACAAGTGCTTCAGTCAAAACTTTCTTTATTTGATCAAATAAATTTTGAGACTCAACAATCCATTTGACTTTGTTTCCTTTCCTCAACATGGTTGTTATAATATTTACCATCTCAACAAAGTTGGAAACAAACCTCCTCAGAAAATTAATTTTTCCCAAGAAAGACTGGACTTCTTTCTTGGATCTCGAGAGTGACAAGGCTTGCATTGCTTCAACTCTATTGGGATCAATCCTGACTCCTTCAGCTAATACTATGTGGCCCAACAATTTTCCCTCCTTCATGGCAAACAAATACTTCTTGGGACTTAAGGAGAGACCAAATTTCCTTCATTTAAGGAAAACCCTTTTTAAATGCTCACAGTGCTCTCTATCTAATCTAGAGAAGATTGTAATGTCATCCATATATATGACTACAAACTTGTCCTTTTCTCCAATGAAAGTGATATCCATGGCTCTATAAAAGGTCAGCCCCGCGTTCATCAATCCAAAGGGAATTTTGGCATACATGAATGTACCCCAAGGAGTGGTGAAGGATTTTTTATATCTGTAGGACCGAGATCTGATTATATCCCAAAAATTCGTCAATCATGGATATCCTTGATGCGCCAGTTACCCTTTGTAATATGTGTTCCATTTTCGGCAAGGGGTAATTTTCTTTCTTTGAGCTCCTGTTCAGGTTCCTAAAATCGACACAAAGTCTAATTTCCCCACTCTTGTTTCTCACCAGGACTAGGTTGGCCACCCACTCAGAATATATCAAAGGGACAATGATTTGGGCATCCATAAGCTTCTTTACCTCCCTTTCGATAATAGGCAGTAGCATAGGATTTATCTGTCTCAATTTCTGCCTAAATGGTTTGGCCTCTTCCTTCAATGGAATCTTATGCTCAATGACATACATGCCATATGTTTCGAGGTCTTCATAGGTCCATGAAAACACATCATCGAAATCATTTAATAACTCATTGTACCTGACCCTCTATTTCCTTGACAAGCTGCTTGATTGCTTGACATACTTAGGGTATTTCTCTGTGCCAATATTACATTCGGCTATGTCAGCATCATCAATCATCTTTTGAGCTTTCACTGCCACATCATTACTATCAAATATCCTTTCCAAAGGGACTAGTCCCTTTGGAATGTTATTTCTTGGCAAATGCACAATATGATGATCAACAATTTTCTTTAAAAATACATCAGCATGTGAGTTACTTTGAGAATCAGAATCCCGGTCTATGTGTAATGCAAAAAATTCGTCAACATCTTCCAGGAACCTCTTGATCTCAAGATCATCCTCAAATACCTTCCAATGCTTGACATTGTCAGGTATGGAGGGTTTTCATTTTAATTCTATATCATACATGAGCTTGGGTGGCAGAGGGACTCTGAAATTGCTTGCCAAAAACAACCAAAGAGTCAGCCATTGTATTCTCCTCTCTTGGAATGAATGAAATGTTGAAAGCCAAGAAAAAACTATCAATTAAATGCCACACTTCATTCCTATAAGTTATGAGCCTCAGATTCTTAGCCTGGTAAATATTTCTGACTTGGTTTAGAACCAACTCGACATCCCCAAACACATATATCTCTTTGATTCCCATGCCTTTTGTAGCCCTCAAACCCAACACAAGAGCTTCATACTCCTCTACATTATTGGTAGTTTCAAATTCTATCTTGTAGGATGAAAGTATGGTCTCTTGGGATGGTGAGATGAAAACCACTCCAAAACCAACACTCTCCCTGGAAAAGGCTTTGTCAAAGAACATTTTCTAAACAGGTCCAGCGGAAGGGGAAGCTTCAGGAGAAGCGGTGGGCTGCTTTCTGATTTTAAGAGGAGGCTCGGGAGTATCAGTGAGTTGTAATAAACTAGATCCCAAATCGGTGTCAAGCGTGAATATAGGATGGTTGGTGGGATTTGTTTCATCACTAATTATATAGGCCAACTGAGCTTCTTTATAGAGTCTTCTATTCTCCCCCCCGAAACACAGGCATAGTGGCATATGTGAGGTCCATTTGCAAGGTTCCCCCAAGTCTCTTTATCCAAGATATCGACAACATGCCAAACTTGGGGGGAACATTAGCTACCATAATATCCATGACCACACTTTTCATGGGTAGCTGAAAAAAGGTCACGACTAGATCTTTGATGACCCCAAGACATGACACTTTCCTCGAATCGAAGGAATACAAGTCATGGTATGCTTTTGTGATTTCTAGTCCAAGTTATTCCATGATAGTTTCGGGCATGAGATTATGAGAAGCTCTTGAATCCATTAGACAGTTATGCAACACCTTGTCATGTATATTCAGTGAAATATAGAAGGGAGGGGATGAATCATCCCCGTCTTCTAGCTTAGAGAGGCTCCTTTTGAAATATTCATGCTTGACCAGCTCGAAGAGGGCTACAGGGTTCCTAATTTTCTGGATTTCATGCTCAAAATTAAAATGGAATGTGAGCTTTGGAATTTCTTTTGCGTCTGGAACATGATTTTTGGCCACTGGAGAGGGGATCTCCACTTTCTTACCTTTGTTGTTGTTTGCTACATCTTTAACAGGCTTCTCTGATATGATAGGATGCTCAACAACATTAGGTGTTTCTGCTTTCTTATTGGACCTGATATTATATATATTTTGGATGTCACTAGCCTTATTCCCCTTGCTCAACTTGTTTAATTGAATGTCCATAAGAGAGTCCTTGTATGATGATTGAGTTAAGTGAGGAGAAGGATATGCGTCTTCAAGACAGTGAATTTCTGGGTCAAGGTCCTCTTCCTCTCTGCCATCATCTGTGACAAGTTTTTTTTGAAGAGGGGTTTGGATTTTCTGATCATCCATGTCTCTATTCCGAGGCTCTCCTTGTATCATCTGAGGATCATTGTTATTCGTCCTCCTGAAGTTGCCTCTGTTATCAATGTTTTGAGGATTTTTGAATTTTTTCTTTCCCTCCAATTCCAACCTTTCCATTCTCTATGAAAGTGATTTTAGTAACTTGGTTACTTCATCCATTTGAGGGGGGAGGGTAGAGGAACCAAAGGTTGAAGCTTCAGATCTTCCCCTTCCTTCATTTCTATTAGCCTTATTCCTGAGTCAGTCAACTGCCAATATGTTAGATTCTACTTCTAGGGCTGCATCTTGCATATGATCCAAGGAGGTAGCTCTTCTTTATCTTAACATGAGGCATAAATCAGGGTCAAAATCACTAGCATAGGTAATTTTTGTGGAGGCCTCTATAGGCTTTATCTCAGTAGGGATTTTATTGTACATTTTGTTGAATCTTTTAGAGAAGTCAGAGACAAACTCTCCCTCTTTTCTCTTTAGGGACTCGAACTCTATGATATAATACATGTAGTCCTTTTTTTCCCCCCATTTTCTCAAGAAGACATCATCTAGAGCTTCAATCCCAGTGATGGATCTGGGAGCTAGGGCTCTGAACCACTTTTTGGCTTCTTCATCAAGACCGTGGAAAAAAATCCCCATCCACACATCTTCATCTACTATGACATAGTTATCATCATAACTATAGAAAGATGCAAGGTGATCCTTTGTAGTTATATCTCCCTCTCCTGTAAACTTAGGAAATTGATTAAGGTAGCCACTAGCTGGTAGGGCATTAAGAGGCCGAGGCAGAACGAGAGGAGCATATCAGGCAGCTACAATGGCGTCCATTCTGTTTCTAGGTGGATTAGCTCCTTCCATAGGGATGATAAGTGGGGGAGAACTAGAAGGGGAAGGGGTTCGAAAGGGGATACTAGAACTGATCTTTCATGAGGGAAGGGAAACAAAAGAGGATTCAGAGAAAAGGCTACAGGGATATAGGGAACAAAGGTTTCCCTTTTTGCAAAATCAGTAACTATAACAGGAGGAGGAGTAATAAAACATGGTGTGGGAAAATATTCCGAGGTTGGGAGTCTAGAAAAAGGTACAACTTTGGGGGAGAGAGGAGTGACAAGGATCTTTCCCTCCAGTGCTAGAGAAGGAGGGGAAAACCTAATAGGAACACTCCCAAAATTTAAAGTTTGGGAAACTCCAACATATGGTATAATAGGGAAATGAGAAGTAGATATTGGATTTTCTACAATGGGATAATGAAAATCATCAAGTATACCTGGTTCAATAGTAGAAGTACCTTCCTGGAGGTCCTTTGGCTTTCTCTTAATTTTCTCTAGGTCAGCTTTAGGTGTTGCTAAAGGAAACTGTGGAGTAGACCTCGTGTGCTTGCCTCTTGAAGCCACAGTTGAAACAGTGGAGTCACTAGTGGATTCACATCAATGGAGTCATTAGGTGCATAGTTGCAATATTTGATGTACTAAGTTCTGATGCACCTTCAAAACTAGTAACATTTGTCATTAAATCCTAGGGAAAATCTTCAATTTCGTGCCCCAGCAATGATGCCAAAAATGTTAGCACTAGAAGTCACCTCTAGATTGCGGCAGAGGTAAGCCCAATACCCATCAGTTTTTATGTCACAATGATTAATTTTAAAGGTGGTCTAATGAACGTAGTCTCAATATTATAACGCTTTAACTCCAAAAAACTAGGCTAGCATGCATAAATAGATGAGGTCTTGATCTAACTTCAGTAAGTAATTTGTAGTATAGTGATGAGTAGGGGGAAGAACGTGTGAGGAAATGTAGAGTTCTGTTGTGGACATTGGGTCTTCTAGCAACCTAAGGATGAAAATATCAGAATACAAGATCTTCTTGAACCCAAAACTTCAGGAAACTGACAACTTCATAACAATATTGCAATAAAACATACATTACATTACAGTCATGACAACTCGACTGGATCACCCATGCTCGAGTATTCAATATCAGAAGAAAAAGAGGTGATAGGAAATCTGACTGTCATTAAATAAGAAGTCTCAAAAGGAAACTCATAACCATAGAACCAAAGGCTTCATTAAAACCTTACAATGCGGGATCTTAGCTCAACCATAGACCATGACAAAATATCAAAACTGAGTATTTATACTCAAAGCAACTTGCTCCCTTCAAAAACACGATCTGGTCATTGCATTCAACGCTTGGCATCTACTTCTTCTTTTGTAAGGCTGCACTTGCATTTTTATGTCAGACGCAATATTATATCGGTATGGGTTTTACAAGAAAATCCATGAAAGGAAACTTTTGGATAACAATCTGCCCTTCACGGCCGGCTCTTCCATGCTTTCCATTTATGTTGTGAAAGGAGGGTTCAACCACCTTCCCCATTTTCATTAAGTACCTGCATCAGGCTCGGGAAGGAGTCTGACATCCGTGGATGTTCCAGGAGGTGCCCATGACTCTCCCCAATTTATCACATATATATTCTACTAAGATCAAGAGGGGTGTTTCAATATTTTGCACGGCTCAATTCCCTTACTTCATGCGACCTCAGGCCGTGACCTCGCGCTTATCCCAAATGAGATTTCAGGATTTTGCGTTTCAGGAGTTTTCACTCCCCTTGAATTCCAACATTGTGATACCCTAACTCACGAAACTTCCTTTGATATCGGTGGTCATTTTTGTTTCAAAATGGATGGCCACGATACTTTCGTTGAAAACACAAAATGCCAGCTATGCAATGAGCGTTGGCCCCTCTTTCTGGACCTGCTTCCCATGTGATCAAGTGCTGAGACCATGGGCCCAACTCTCGGGTGTTCCATGATTTTGTGTTTCGGGGGTCTTGCACCATGTTCCACTTATAAAACTCGATCAATGAAATCGTGATCCTATTGATCCGACACCACGTGTCCCTTAGTTTGGACGACCCATATTGAAACCATTGGATTTTCGGGTATCAAGATTTCAGGCTATGGATGCACCTTTTCGACAAGAATCCCAAACTCCTAATTCACAACCCTCTGATATTTTTCGATGCCATATCAATGGCCCTTGACTCTTCATGATTGGATGGACCAGATATTCCCTTTCGTGAATCGGGATTTTGCGATCCTTGCTGAACAATTTTACAACATTTGAACTCCTGATTCCCGTGCCCGCTTGATTTGATTCCATATTAGATTGCTCCCAGTGTTGTGGCCTGTGAAAATGAATACTTGGATGACATGTATAGAAAATGTAAGGATTAGTGATAGAGGCCGAGGGAGTGAGCTTGCAAAACAAAAAAGGAAAGCAGAAAACGGATCTGTCGACTACAAAGGGGGGAAAATAAGGGCATGTCCGACAAAAATAATGAAAATGGGCCAAGGGTACAAACTCAGGTAAATCGACACATGCCTATGGGTATCGACAACTTCATGTGATAACAGCCTCCTCAAGACCGTACCAAGTCCACTAGACCTTTACAAGCCCTATGGCTTGATTCCGAAGTTTTTTTCTTTTTCGGTCCAATATGTGCACATGATGCACTTGTAGGGAACCTTCTTGCTCCACCTGAATCACATTCCAATCGATAACATGATTAGCATCAAGTGTATATTTCTTAAGCAATGAAACATGAAACACAGTATGTACAGTCATGGATGCAGGTAATGCAAGCATATATGCAACTCGCCCAATCCTTTCTAGGATTTCAAATGGCCCACAAAATCTAGATGCCAACTTGGTGCAATTTCCCAGCTTCAGGGGACTTCTATTGGCTTTCACTTTCAGGAAAATATGGTTTCCCATTTTAAACTCTTTGTGGGTTCTGTTTTTATCAGCATAACTTTTCTGCCTGTCTTGGGAAACTTTCAAATTCTGCTTAATTTTTAGCATTTGTTCTTCCATTTCCTTGAGCAACTCTGGCCCAACTACTGCCCTATCAATTGGATTATCCCATCTTACTGGAGTATTGCACTTTCTTCCATAAAGTGCTTCAAATGGGCTCATCTTCAATGATGCTTGATACCCATTGTTGCAGGCGAATTCTACCAAATGTAGGTAGTCTTCCCATTTCGATGGTTTGTCCATCACATACATCCTTAGTATGTCTTATATTACTCAATTCACCCACTCTGTCTACCCATCTGACTCAGGATGATAGGCCGTACTAAAGTTCAGATTCGTTCTGAACCCCTTGAATAACCCTTTCCAGAAATTTGAGGTAAATTTCAGGTCTCTGTCAGACACAATTGTCTTGGGAATTCCATGCAATCATGTCACTTCCTTCATAAAGATGTCAGAAACATTTTCTTCCTTGTGAGTAGTATTTAACAGAATGAAATGGGCAATTTTCGTAAGCTTTTCCACCACCACCAAGATTGAGTCATGCTACTTGCCTGTTCTGGGCAATCCTATGATGAAATCCATTGTCACTACCTCCCACTTCCACTCAGGAATGGGTAAATGTTGCAATAATCATGTTGGGTGCTTGTGTTCAACTTTAACCTTCTAGCACTCCATACATCTAGTGATGTATTATGTAATCTATTTCTTCATACCTGGCCAAAAGTAATGGCTTTTGACTACTTCCACAGTCTTTTGGTATCCAGGGTGCCTAGCATAAGGTACACTATGCATTTCTTTCAAAATCACAAGTTTCAAATCCTAGACATTGGGTACATAAATTTTTTTCTTGGACAGAAGTATTCCATCAAATCCAAGCTTATAATATTCCACTCCTTGCAGCGTCTTACCTTGTTGTATCTTCACTACCAATTTCTTGTACTGCAAGTCTACACTTGCAGCTTCCAAAAATCTTCCCTTTATATTGGTTTGATACATGCTAATGGTTGTAGCATGTAATTAATGTACTCTCCTGCTGAGTGCATCAACCACTTTATTCTCCTTCCCTTTGATATGATTTATATCAAAATCATACTCACAGAGAAAATCCAACCACCTACTTTGTCTAGCATTCAAGGTTGGATGATCAAACAAGTACTTCAGACCAATATGGTCTGTCCTCAATTCAAACCTCATTCCCATGAGGTAATGTCTCCATTTCCTCAGAGCGTGAATGATGGTCGCGAACTCCAAATCATGAGTTGCGTAGTTATTTTCATGCTCTTTCAACTTTCCGGATTCATAACAAATTACAAATCCATTCTAACTGAGGACTCCTCCCAGGCCTTCTTTTCATGCATTTGTGCACACCAAAAAATCTTCATTTGGGTCTACGATCCTCAGGATGGAGAACTGGTTAATAGCTGATTCAATCGCTGGAAGCTTCTCTCACATTGCTCTGTCCACTAAAATTTCTTCTCCTTCCTTTGCAAGGAAGTGATAGGGTGAGCTATCCCCGAGACCCCTGTGATAAACCTTTTGTAACATCCATATAGACCCATAAAGGATCCAAATTCCATCATATTATTTGGCGCTGAACATTCTCTAATGGCCTCAATCTTCTCAGGATCTACAACTATCCCATCCTTCGAAATAATATGCCCCAAGTAATGGATCTGTTCCTGATAAAATGAGAACTTGCTCAAATTGGTATACAGTTGGTGCTCTCTTAGCACCTGCAACACCATCCTTAGATGTTTTTCATGCTCTTCCTATGACTTGGAATAGACCATAATTTCATCCAGAAAGACTATGACAAAATTGTCTAGTTAGTCCCTAAATACACCATTCATCAGGCACATAAAAACAATGGGTGTGTTTGACAGCCCAAATGACACCATTGTGAACTCGTAATTACCATACCTTGTTCTAAAGGCAGTCTTGCTGATGTCTTCATCCTTTATCCTTACCTGGTGATATCTTGACCTAAGGTCTATCTTCGAAAATATCTTCACATCCTTCAATTGATCAAAGAGGTCATCAATCCTCGATAGAGGATATTTTTTCTTTACAGTTACTTTGTTCAATTGTCTGAAATCGATACACAATCTCAGTTTCCCATCCTTCTTCTTCACGAATAGGACCGAGGCACCCCAAGGTGACATGCTTGGGCATATATACCCCTTCTTCAGAAGCTCTTCGAGATGCAATTGTAGCTCTTTTAGATCTGGCATACTCATTCTTTAAGGAGCTTTCAACACTAGAGATGCTCCAGGCATCAAGTTTACAGAGAATTCAATATCTCTTTTCGGAGGTAGTCCGGGTACCTCCTAAAATACATATTCAAACTCCTTTAGTACCACCTGATCTCCAATCTTTGAGACCTCATTCTTAGATGCTTCCCCCACATGGGCTACAAATAATTGACATACTTTTCTGTATCACTTCTTCATTTGAATTGCTGAGATTTCTCTGATAGCAACAACTCTAGGAATTCCTTGGACTGTTTTCCAATTTCCTTCCTCATCCAGGCAAGTGAATGCCTTATTACGACATTCCAAGATGGAATGGTGTTGGTCCAACCAATCCATCCCAATTAGACAGTAATAAGAACCTAAAGGAAGAATGTTCAATTCAGCCTTTGTGTTCATTCCGTTCATGTCCAATGTACATGACTTAACTAACTCAATGACCTTTCTCTTGGTTCCTGTAGCCAGCTGCACTAACCAATACTTTTTATGTTCTCTTCTCGACAATTGAAAATTTTCCACCACTCTAGGATCTATATAACTATGGATATCCCCTGAATCAATTAAAATAATAAAGGCATGGTTGTTGATCATACCTTCCACTTCAATCATGTGTGACTGATATTCATATTTCTTGTTGTCCAGGGATGTGTAGATCCTTGGCATTCTACTGCCCATGTCCTCCACTATTTCAAATTGCTAAACATTATGGATATCTCTCACTTTTCCATTTTTGTGGGGACAATCTTTGTACTTTTGGTTCCCCTGACAACCCCAACACTGAATATGCATCTACCTTGGCCTTTGTTCCCCTACGTCATCCATGCTCGACTCTCTAAACGATGGTTGTCCTTGAGGAATGTTTCTGAAAAAGGGTGGCTTAGTTCCCTTCTTCCTCTGATCCATCTAGAATTTCTTCTTGTCTTCCTAAGCCTTCTAGAAGGTAGGCTTCTCTCTTTGCTGCTCATATAAGCATTTTTCTCTTATTATAGTTTCTTCCATGGTCTTAGGGTCATCATACTACATCTTATCACCGATGGAAGGTGGAAGTCCACTAAGATACCTTTGAATCTTGACAGTCTCATCCTTGATGAATGGAACATACTTCAGTAATTCTAAAAATCTTCATTCGTACTCATCAATGGTCATGCTACCGAGCTTGAGTTCAAAGAACTCTTTCATCTTTCTGTCATAGTATATTTTAGTCAAGTATTTCTTCTCAAAATACCTCTTGAATTATTTCCAAGTGATATCTTTATCTCTAATGTGTTTCACCTGCACAAGTTGATCCCACCACATGTATTCTTTTCCCTTCAGTTGATACATTGCAATTCTTCCTTCTACATGAGAGGAATACTTC
>ML861305.1:5114-24234 GCA_009831015.1 Picea engelmannii | reverse complement strand
TCCTCTTTGATGGGTTTGATATCCAATTTGTTTTCTATATTACCGAGGGTCAAATTGTTGATTAGTTTTTCTTCTAGCTCTTTAATCCTATCTCTCAAGTTGTGATTTTCTTCAACCCCTCCTTCCTGGGTTGATTGTTTATGTTTTTTCAATTCTTGAATCTTATCCTTCATTGTCTGCAATTCACTATGAACCCTAAGAATCTATCATCTATTTGAGTTTGAATGGTACCTTTAATTTTTTTTATCAATCATTGCCTCTAGATCTATTTGGAGTTTTAAGTCTCTGTCTTCACTCCTTTTTTCTAATCTTTCTAACTCTATTTGGATTTTGGCATCTCTCCCTTCTCTTCTTTTTTCTATTGATTCCATATAATCGTAAATGATCTCTAGGGTGATTTTGGGGGGCCTCCCCCTGTTAGGCTGAGTTTTTGGAATAGGTGGTGGAGTGCTCATATTGAAAAGAAGAGAAAAAAAAATGTAACAATTATTATTTTGGATTGACTTTATCTCTCAAATCAGCTTTTACTTATGAAACTTAAAATAATAAATAAATAAAATATATTTAAATCTTTTTACGTTAATAGATTGTAAATATATTTTAAATTAAAATTGAATCAAAGTAAAAAGTGACTCACCTCATTTCACATGTCCAATTGCTCAATTGGTTGAAAAAGCCAAAAATAATTTCTGAAAACCGTAGAGAAGTTTCGGAGAAACTAGAAAGATTATTCTGTGTAAAAAAGGTAAAAACCAAAGAGAAATATTATTCCACTTCAAAACGGTAGATATATAATGTTAGAAATAAAATATCTCCTTCAAAACAATAGAGAAGTATTATTCTCGTTTAAAACCACAAAGATATAATTTCAAAACCCCAAAAAAGTATTATTCTCGTTCAAAACAAGAGAGAAATATTATTCCCATTCAAAACCACAGAGAAATATTATTCCCATTTTTATTAATTGCAATATATTATTTATGATTAAATTAATTTTTAAATAAAAAATTCTTTAATACTTCTTCTCTTTTTTTTTATATAAATTTTTAATATTCATATTTAAAATTCCTTTAAATACTTATCCTCTTTACAATCCTACATAAAATTGCATTTAGTTGAATCCAAATCTTTACCATAATAATATTTTATTTTAACCATTAAATAACAATTTGACAATAATGCTATTCTACCCAATAATTAAACCACAATCTAACGAACAACCCCATAAAATTGCAATAATATTTTAAATTATAACTAAGATACTTTTATTAAAAAAATGAATGATAATTGATTTTAAAAATGGCATGGTACAAACTTTAACTTTCCTTGTAAGGACACTCTTATACTTGATATCCTTCAAGTACACTCCATCTCATTCAAAATTATTGGGATGATGTCTTCCAAAGTGTGCACGGCATTGAGATTGACATGCAAATCCTAAATTTTGTTTTCCTAACCTTAAATTTAAATTTTGAAACAAGGTGCAATTTTCATATTTTTATAAGATTTTTGTGTTGTGGATATTAATACTGTATTTTTATTATTTTTTAATTTGTTTTTTCAAATATTTATTTAAAAAAAATTGGAAACTTTTTTTCTCTCAAATATTAATAAAAAAAATTAGTTAATAATAAATAATATATTTTATTATTAAAAAAACTTGAAGGGTTAGTTCAAACGGTCTCGAGCCAAAAATGAAATGGATTTTCTTGGAAAAAAAATATATTATGGAAAAAATTGATTATCTATTTATATTTATAATAAATCAATTTAAAAATCTTTGAGAATGTTCTAACAAAAAGGAAAAGTCTAGACATTTTTAAAGTTAACTTGACCCATGGCCACCATATCCTATGCTAGAATAATAGTTTGTAAAAAACTTACAAACTAGGACTTTAGATAGAGAGACGTGACCTAGAAAAACTATGTGCTAATCTTCATCATTTGCAAAGGAAATGGCCCGGTGTTGACAATTAGCTCCAACCTAGTTATCTTCAATATCTTCCTCATCTTGTAGCTCCTCGTAGTCTTCCAACTCATGTTCAAATCCATGGATGGTGTTTAAAAGGCAATAATATATATCATTAAGTTGGTGCAGTGCTTCTAGGATGGTGTTCAAGAGACAGTTGTATTTCTCTGAGAGAAAATCCATATGGCAAGGTATCATCTCATTTGTGTGCTAGTATAGGTCGAGAGTGAGAGAGTATTTGGTAGTTCAACTCCTTAAGAATCTTGTGTTTGGGATGATAGTCTCTAATTCCTTGTCAATTTGCATATTACTAGTGGTAGTCGTTCTGGCCTAATCCTTATCTTCTAAATTTTCCAAGTTTTGGATTGTGGTGGCCTTGTCCTTACAAATGAACCGTTGGGATATGGGAAGAGCTTTCAAATTTTAGCTGCTAGAGCGAGCCCTTTTGGGAGTATCATCCCCACAAACCTTGTATGTAAGAGGTATGCCTCGTTTATGTCTACGCAAGTCTAGCCCTACCACTTCCTCTCTTTCTTCCTTTTTTTTTTCGCTTCATAGACCATGACATGTTCCCTATAAGTCGTTTTTTGCAGCAAACCCTTAACTCCTTCAACTTTAAAGTCCACAATGCTCTTTAAATTTGCTTTGTCCTTGAGTGCTTATTGCAAAGAAGAAACACAATCAAAAGGTCAACCTAAACCATTTGATTCATCATAGATACGATTATAAAACTAAGATTGACTCCATGAGAGAGAATCATAATCTTCCATAACCCCTCCTCTTCTAAAGTCATACCCTCTTCATCATTTCTTATTAAACTTTTATTTGAAGACAAATCCAAAATGGTGTGGTCCAATCTCTCTCTTTCTATCCCTCTACTCTCACATGAATATTAAACATGCTCACTTCATAGAACTATCAAATAATAACATCACTACCTACTATATTGATTACAATGTTGTTACTTTTCCCTATCAATTCATACAATAAATAATAAATATTAAATTAAATTATTAAAATTAATAATATAATTAAAAAATATTAATAAAAATGTAATCAATTAATTAAGCAGAATGATAATATTCTCCACCTAAATTTTATATATATAACAAAACTATCCTAATCATTAAATTTTAATTTTAATTAAATATGACATTTTCTATCACACATTATTCCACCTCGTTAGGTACTTGACATTTGAATATAAATAAATATTTATAAGAGTTTCCATGACCAGATTCAAAGTCACGTGGGGAGATTAAAACGTTTGAAAACGAAAACAATTCGACAAACTTGTTGATGTATGAACAACAATTGAACTTTGCTTATTATACAATTTAGTTTTGTGAAGAAAAATAAGGTTAATAAGTGTATTTGTCATGTTGTTTTTTGCGTCAAATTTGTTATTATAGTATAATCATATTAGATTTTGTGTTTTGGTTTATTGGTGTTTATGGGGACTTTGGTCCTGAGGGATCTATGAGTGATTGAGTTAATCATGATTTTGATTAGAGATGATGCCATTTATAATTAACTAGTTTAATCAAACATGATTATGTTTATCGAGCAATATCTAAAAAAAAATGTATGGACCATTTTCATAACATACTTGGTCATACATACAAATCAAGCATCCATAAACTTTGGTCAATGTTAGGGTAAAATATTGATGGTTAATAACATAAGCTTTGATCACTTTGTAATTTTCCTTAACTTCTTTCCATACATATGCTTTTACATGAATATCACATGGACTTAATGAAACACATGCACGACAACTTATGTAGAATGTACCTTTTGTATGATAAACCCTTAAATAAATTTCATGACTTGTGTGGGTGTTGCAAATTGTAAGGCCCCAACCTTGAATGGCTTAAGCACCTCCACCACATGATCACCTAGATGGCCATTGACTAGCATAGATGGACACAATGGAAGGTTGATGGCTAGAAGAGTCAGTTTTGGGTGCCCTTACATGCTGGTAAGCCAAACCACATATATGTTGGGTACCCTTGCTCATATTAGGTGCACTGTAGACCTTGGCAATTTGCATTCATGGATAATTTGAAGGATGGGAATTTATATTAAAATGTAGAAACTTGGGCTAATCTTACTAGTCCTTAATATGCAAGATGTAAAATGTTTGGCGATAATTTTGTAAAAAATTTCAAATTTCTAAGGATTTTATATAGTTTCTATAAAATTTTGGCGATTTTTAAGGTAAAATAATTTTATTCTATGGAATTTGGGCGAATCGTTTTAAAAAAAAATGGAAATTAGTGAATATGTTTTTGGGAAAACCATGGAAAATTAACCCATTTGCGAAATTTAGCCCCTAAAATCATCTATGTTTGCATTAGTTGGACACACTAAGAGAAGCTTGGAAGGGAACTTGGTGAGGGAAGGCAAAGAAGGTTCTCATGAATGACCTTGTTCACAGGCATGCACCAAGCATGATAGACAAAGTGGCTAAGAAGAACTCATTGACTTATACATGACTTAGGCACACTTAGATGGACACACTTGGTTGGGCACATGTTGGCTAGGTGTACTTAGTTGGGCACACTTGGATGGACGCATGTTGGCTGGGTGCACTTAAACGCAAGTCACATGGACGAATGTTAGTTGGGAACACTTGGTTGGTGCACCGTCTGGGCGCACTAGGTGCACTTGGATGCACTTCTTGGGAACACCTTGCCCAGTGCACTTCCAGACACACTTGAACATGGGCACACCTTTGGACGATTAAAGATATGTGGCACTTGCAACATGGCACCATTGGATGCGAACATCGGTGGACAAGTCATATAGGCACATTTGAGTTGGACAAGTGGGCACTTGGTTACACCTTAGAATTGAAGGGGCTTGCAAGTGAAATGTGAGTCTCATATAAAAAGGATGACACCCCAAAGGTGCTAAGGCATCATCAAACAAGCATTGATCATTCACACAAGTGAAAAAGAGCTATGTGGTAGTGTTAAGTTTTGGGGTTGGCACAGTGGGGTGAATTGCACTAACTTAGTGAAAAGAAGAAAAAGACAAGACCCACAAGAGATAGACTTGGGTTTGCTTCATGGGTTGGATTGACTATTTGTGTAGGCAGTTGTGCCTTTTGTAATTGTAGTCTATAAATGAGCCACAAGGAGTTGGTCACACTCCTCTATTGTACATTGTAACATTCTTCATCTAAATAAAGATCAGGAACCTACCCTAGGTGCCACCTATACATTTGTGTTCTGGATTTTTTATGCATTGGATGTTATTATTCCTTGTGTTGCTTTGTGTTGGTTAATTATTGAATAATTGGGTATGTGTTAAAGTATTGATAGGATGTTTTTAAAGGCCACGGTTGGGCATGTGCCTACTGTTGAATGAACATGGTTGAGTATGAATTAGTTGCACTTGACATATTGTAGCTTAAAACAAAGTTATGGAAAAACCTTAAGTGAAAAGGCATAGTCTAGTTGTAGGAGGTGTGGACTAGCCAATCCCTTGCAGTTGAGGCAAGGTCATGATACACAACCTCAGGTGTTGAGATAGACTTGGAGGAAACTCAAATTTACAAATAAAAATTTGAGCATACTATAGGTGTTGATGTTTTGGTAGTTGCGGGAGTTATTTTCCTCCTAGACAACCTTTCTTATAAGAGAAGAAGATTCCAGAAGTCAAAGTAAGACCATTGAATAGTGGAAAAACACCCTGGAAAAGAAGTCGGCCCATAGGAAAATAATAAAGTGAAATTAGAACCTCTAGAAAGAGAAGTCAGCCCACAAGAAAAAGATAAAGGGAAAAGAGAATTTCCTAGAGAAGAAGTCGGCCCAACTAAAGTGACTTGAAGGATATAAATAAAGAGATGTCTTGCTCATTTGGAGACACACACTCACTCATCTCTCACTCAAGAAGAAGATGCTCATATGAGGGAAGGGAGGAAGACGCAACACTGGAACTCTTGGAGATTCTTGGTTAGTATTGGTGGTGATTTTCTCTTGTGCGCTCTCCTTGAGAAGAGGTGTGCTATCTTTGTATGGTGGTGTTGTTGCAACTATTTGGTATGCTAGCTCTATATGGTGCGCTAACCTCATGTTAGGGTTTCTTCATTATCTGTTGCTCTTGAGAGCTCGTTCATGGTTGGATTATATTATTGATGGTATCTATCTAAGAAATGTTGGTTGGGTTTTTCCTTGGATTTGGGGTTTTCCCAGGATAAACTCTTGTGTCTTCTAATGCTTTCTTGTGCTGCTCATATTTTCAGTACTTGATATAATTGTTGATGTAAAATAATATCTACGAACACTGATAAATCTATTGCTCTGGAAAATTAAGAAAATCTAACATGGTATCAGAGCATGTTACCTTCAAGACAGTCTAACAGCTGGAAGATTTACATCTGCACAATTCTTTTTTCAAGCTTGTTGAGCACTTGTTCCAAGTTGTTTGGACTAATTCCACTTTAGAGAAATTCTCCCAACCCTAGCGCACCCCCTACAACACTCATATTGCAGTTTGGTGAAGTTTGAAATTTTGCAAATTTTCATATCTAGGGTTTCTACCAATGAAAATGATTACCGATATGAGAGTTGAGGATACACTTGATGGAGTAGAAAATTTCAGATCTTGGAAGCATAGAGTACTCATTTTAGAAGAGAATGACTTGTTGGATCATGTGAAGCAGTTGCTTCCAGAACCAAAAGAAGAAGAAGCCAAAACAAAATTCAAGAAGAATGAAGTCAAGGCCAAGAGGATCTTGACAGACTCAATTAAGGACCATTTGATACCTAATGTATCATAATTGAAGACATCAAAGGAAATGTTTGATGCCCTAACTGGATTATATGAAAGAAATAATACTATCCAGAAGCTAACCCTAAGGCATCAACATAGAAACATAATGATGAACAAGCCAAAAAATGTCTCCAACTACTTCATGAGAATTCCGTAGATCAAGGACTAGTTAGTAGCCATTGGAGACTTTGTGGATGATGTAGAGCTTGTAACTACTACACTTAATGGATTTCCCTCTTCTTGGGACCCATTTGTTCAAGGAATTTGCACTAGAAGTAAATTTCCCAAGTTTGATAAGTTGTGGATAGACTGTACCAAATAAGAATCTAGGTTGATATCAAAATCTCATAAGTCAAATGATGAAGAAAACCAAGCTCTTGCCGCTCATGTAAAGAAACAGAAGGAAAGGAGAGATGTCAGTCCGAAGAAAACCAAAAGGCCATGTTATAAGAAGGATATGTCAAAAATCAGATGTTATAGTTGCAAGAAGTTGGGACATTATGCATTTCAATGTCCTCGTAAAATTGAAGTAAGAAATCATCATGCACATGCAACAAACATGGAAGAGTCCACGTCTTAGAAAAAGACAAAGGGATCAAAGGATGAAGAATATGTATTTGTTTCAACCCTCATAGGTACTATCACTCAAGCAAGTGATATTTGGATTGTGTATAGTGGTGCTTCCAAGCACATGACTGGGTTCAGAAGTTCCCTTACGAAATTGACAGAGAAGAGTCCATGCCTTCAACTGGAGCTTGGGGACGATTCCATACACGTAGTCAAAGGGGTAGGAGAATCCTCCTACCAACTTGATTAAGGTTATTCTATCTCAATTAAATATGTATTGTTTGGACAAGGCTTGAAGAATAATCTTCTTTCTATTTTTGGTTTAGAAGATAAATGTTTCATGGTAGCTTTTGTGGATGGACAAGTCCTTCTATGGCCCAAGAGTTCAAGCATAGAATCTGCTACCATGATTCGTGTCTGAGAGGGAGGATTGTATAAATTGAAGGGACACCAAGAACAAGCCCTTGTACAGAAAAATGTTATCTCTAGTGTGTAATGGCACCAAATAATTTCTCACCTGAATTACAGAGCATTACCAGTCTTGAGAAAGATGGTTACATGTCTACCAGATATGCAGGTAGAACATGATGGAGTATGCAAATGATGTGCACTTGGTAAGAATTCAAAGGGAAGTTTCTCAAGCAGTGACAACAGATCTAAAGGGATCTTGGACATCATACATTCATATGTATGTGACGGTGCCATCCCTAGGTAACTTTGTATACTATGTTATTTTCATAGATGATTACTCACGTAAGACATGGATCTATTTCTTGAAAGTGAAAGGTGAAGTTTTCAGTAAGTTTCAAGAATTTAAATATTTAGTGGAAAATCTATTTGGAAGAAAGATTAAGATCTTGAGATGAAATAATGGAGGTGAATACACCTCAAACGAGTTTAAATAATTTTGCATAGGAGCATGGATTAAGAGGGAGTTAACAACTCCCTATAACCCCCAAAAAAATGGGGTTTCAAAGAGAAAGAATAGATCCATCATAGAAGCAACTAAAGCAATGATCTGTGACCAGAACTTACCCATACATTTGTGGGTAGAAGAATCTAGTACAACCGTGTATGTCCATAATAGAAGTCCTCATAAGATATTGGGGAACAAGACACCATAAGAAGTATTCACTAGAAAGAAACCAGAATTCATTCACTTGAGGATATTTGGTTGTCCAATGTATGTACATGTTCCCAAAGAGAAGAGAACGAAGTTGGAGCCTTAAGGAAAAAAGGAAACCTTTGTTGGATATAGTGATACTTTAAAGGATTACAAAATATACATTCCTGGGTAGAAACAAATTGAGATCAGCTTGGACGTGAAATTTTATTAATATGAAGCCTTCATAAGAACTAGAGAGTCTCACATGGATGATGACCGAGAGGAGTAGGAGGCTCCAAGGGATGCAATAATGGCCGACTCTACTCCAGAGGAACAAATCCTAGAAGATTAGAATGAGACAGTAGAGCTAGAGAGACCTATAGATCTCCCCAAAGTAGCTACAGTTTCAAGGAAGAGTTTGGCTTGGCTCCGGAACACTTTGCAGGAAGTTGAAGGACATGCAACTCCTAGCGGATCTTTTAGAGAGAGAAAGAGACCACACAAGTTTTCCAACTATGTGGCATTGATGAGTAAAATCATTGATTCAGAACCTTCCACTTTTGAAGAAGATGCTAAGAAACAAGTATGGAAGGATGCCATGGTGGAAGAGTACCAGTCCATCATGAAGAATGATGTGTGGGAAGTGGTTCCGAGACTAGAAGGGAAAGCAATAGTGACTTCCAAGTGGATCTACAAGATCAAGCATGTTGTAGATGGAAGCATAGAGAAGTACAAAGTGAGATTTGTGGCTAGAGGGTTCTCCCAGAAAGAGTGAGAAGATCATGATGATACATTTTCTCCAATAGCAAAGTACACTTCTATCAAATCAATTATTTATATTGCTTCTGTGATGGGATGGAAATTAAACCATATGGATGTCAAGACTGGTTTCTTGAATGGTGTAATTGAATAAGAAGTGTACATAGAGAATCCATAGGGTTTTGTAATCCATGGGAAGGAGTCCCATGTTTTCAAGTTGAAGAGGTATTTGTATGGAATTAAGTAGGCACTCAGGGCATGGTATGCCAGAATAAACAATTATATGTTAAGCTTGGGGTTTACCAAGAGTGATGCAGATCCCAAACTTTACTACAAGTTTGAAGATGGTTCCCATTGATTCTAGTCCTATATGTGGATGACCTGTTTCTTAGCAGGGATGAGAAGCTCATAGTTGGGTGCAAGAGAGAGCTCACTTTAGAGTTTGAAATGAAGGATTTGGGTCTGATACACTATTTATTGGGATTGGAGGTGTGGTAGAGACCAGATGAGATTTTCCTTAGCCAAGGAAAATATACAGTTGATATCCTGCAAATATTCGGGATGATGGACTGCAAGTCCATGGCCACATCTATGGTTATGAATCTAAAGCTCTTGAGTGATTCGTCTTCAAATTTGGTGGATCCCATAATGTACAAACAATTGATTGGGTCCTTGATGCACCTCGTTAACAACAAACTGGATATATGTTTTCCGGTGAACACTTTGAGTTAGTACATGGTTGAGCCTAGACATGTACATTAGATATAAGCAAAACATGTATTGAGGTACCTGCATGGTACAGTTAGATATGGACTTAGATATGTCTCAGATGGAGAAGTGAAGCTATAGGGTTGTACAAACTCTGACTGAGCAGGGAGTGTAGTGGGCCAGAAAAGAACATCAGGATGTTGCTTCATTTTGGGATTAGGTATGATCTCATGGTCGAGCAGAAAAAAATTTCAGTGGCACTTAGTACAACAGAGGCAGAGTATATTGTAGCCAGTGTTGCAAGTCTTGAAGTAGTGTGGATTCAGAAGTTGCTTGCCAGGTTATTTGATCTAGATTTAGAGCCAACTTTGATACATTGTGATAATCAAAGTTGTGTAAATCTTTCATAGAATCTTGTCTTTCATGACACATTGAAGCATATGGAGGCCAAATACCATTACATCTGAGACATGGTGCAGAGAGGACTTGTGGAGATCTAGTACATATACACAGATGAGAAAACAACTAACATTCTCACCAAGCCTCTGTCTAGAGTGAAGTTTGAGTACTTTAGAGACAAGCTTGGCACGATGCAGAATGTCGACCCTCGTTGAGAGGGAAGTGTGATGTTTATCCTCCAATAGGCTTCCCCTTTGGCCAAGGGTTTCCCAGATCAATCATGTGAGGTGAATGAGGGAGTAATGTATAGCCTGGTACAAGTCTTTCCTACACCATGTGAGGTGGCTAGGTGTGAATGGGGCTATGATCGTAGTCTTTCCTATGCCATGTGAGGTGGAGAGGTGCAAAGAAGAATATTGGGAGAGGAGAAACATCATATCATGCTGCAAGTCCTGCTTACGCCATGTGAGGTGGCTAAGTGTGAATAAGACTTGTAGCATGGTCTTGGACCATGTCATAGCCTTGCCTGAGCCATGTGAGGTGGCTAGGTGTGAATGGGGATACGATGGCAGTCTTGCCCATGCCATGTGAGATGGATGGGTGTGAATAAGACTACTAGGAAATGAGTTACATCAAAACATAGTTGTGAGTACTATGACAATAGTTGTGTACTACTGGATAGCATGATAGTAGTTGTGTGCTACTAGTTGATTGCTACATAGTCGTGGAGACTACTGGATTGCATGGTAGTATATGTGTGCTACTAGTTGATTCTAACATAGTCGTAGAGACTATGTCAGAAGATTTGAGCTATTGATGGCATGGTGGTAGCTTGGGGCTACTAGTTGATTGTAGGGTAGTCATTGGACTACTAGAAGAAATCATCATGGGAGAATACCTCCCTAGATAAGAGGAAGTGTTGATGTTCTGGTAGTTGCGGGAGGTATTTTCCTCTTAGACAACCTTTCTTAGAAGAGAATAAGATTCCAAAAGTCAAAGGAAGACCATTGAACAGTGGAAGAACACCCCTGAAGAGAAGTTGTCCCACGGGAAAAGAATAAAGTGAAATTAGAACCTCCAGAAAGAGAAGTTGGACCACATGAAAAAGATAAAAGGAAAATATAATTTTCTAGAGAAGAAGTCGACCTAGCTAAAGTGACTTGAAGGCTATAAATAAAGATATGTCTTGCTCATTTGGAGACACACACTCACTCATCTCTCACTCAAGAAGAATGTGATCATCTGAGGGAAGGAAGGAAGATGCAACACTATAGCTCTTGGAGATTCTTGGTGGTGATTTTCTCTTGTGCGCTCTCCTTGAGAGGAGGTGCATTATCTCTGTATGGTGGTGTTGTTGCAACTATATGGTATGATAACTCTATCTGGTGCACTAGCCTTGTGTTAGGGTTTCTTCATTATCTGTTTCTCTTGAGAGTTGGTTCATGGTTGGGTTATATTATTGATGAAATCTATCTAAGAAAGGTTGGTTGGGTTTTTCCTCTGGTTTGGGGTTTTCCCAAGATAAACTCTTGTGTCTTCTTGTTCTTGCTTATGCTGCTCATATTTTTAGTACTTGATATAATTTTTAATGTAAAAGAAGATCTAAGAACACTGGTAAATCTATTGCTCTAGAAAATTAAGAAAATATAACAATACGTTCATAACACAAATGATGTTGATTGTAATATAAATTAACCTTGACATGATATTTACAACATGTGATGGACATTATGTTGATTTTTACATAGCCAATTTGCATTTTTCAACATACCTTTTCCCAATGGATTTGTGGTAATAAACAAACAATTTATAAGTTTTATTTTGGATCATATTAAGAAAGTCCTTAATATGGGGTTTTTGGTATGTGGATCTCATTTTCGTCTTTGGTTTGTTCCTTATGTCAATAGATATTGTTGGCCTAATATTTGGCTAAGTCTTGATTAATGTGATTGTGACTTGGTTTCTTGTGACTTCAACTTGCTCTTAGTGTGACTACAACAAGGAAAATGATGACCAGGACACTATGACCTAAAGTAGTTATTGTCAAATTTTCACATGCAACTAATTTCATATCTGAAAATTACTTCCAAGTGATCCAAACAATAAACCCTAGTTGTTATCACTAAACAATTTTACACTGAAATTATTGACAGAAAATTACAACAACGAAAATTACAAGATCATAGATAAATCATCCATGCACTCGAGACACAAAATTTTATGTTCTGTAAATTGTCAAGTCCATAAATTTCTAAAGGAAAAATCAACCCTCTCAACCAACCACAAATTCAATCAAATTGAGGACAAAACCAATCCTCTAGACAAACACAAAAAATAAAAAAATTAACCTTAGCAAAATTTCGGGACAAATTCAAATTTGCAAACTTGTTGCATACCACCTGTATAGACTACTTGTTGGCCCTTGACCAAGTTTTGGGAGTTTCTTGGTCATGTTGACCTATTTTGAGACTTCGACACTCTGTCGAAGGAGGAGCGCAAGACGAAGTGGAGATCACGGGATCTCGACCCCCTTTTTGGGTTTTTGGGAATATGTAACGGGAAGGGGATGTCAGCCCATGGGTTCACCCATGTTTAGGCCTATTTTGTATGTATATATAGATTTCTAGGCCATATAGAGAAGTAGTGGATGATATATCTATGTGATATAGGCTAAGTGCCAAGAATTGGATCTGTGTGATCAAGGCTTTGTCCATTCTATGTGAGACTTGTAGAGCAGAGTGCAAGTCCCTGTGCGATACGAGAGGAGGCTTAGTGTTGTAACGCAAGGAAGAAGGATCTAGCGGGCTGCGCATATATTTTTTCCTGTGTAGAGTAAGGGTTTTGAGGCTCTATGCTTGTAACCGATTGAACGAATACTATAAATAAGAAGAATTGGTGGATGTAGCCCCAGGGTGGGGGCGAGCCACGTAAACACTATGTTATGTGCTTTGTTCTTTGTCTTGATGTGTTCATATGTTATATGCTAAGTGCTCTGATATATTTAGATAAATCTATTCATGCTTGGTGCTTATTATATGTGAGAATGATAGATATGATCTAGATATTCATGCTTAGTGCTTGATATGCTCATTCTGATCCATTTGTATATGCTTAAGTGCTTGAATACTATAGATTAGTGTGAATACTACGAAGCTCTGTTGTATCAGTGAAGTGAATAGTGATTACATATTAAGGAATTAACGGTACTAAGAGTTGTATTAAGTATTATAATCACATATCTGTGTCCTAGCTAAGGTTGCAGACACCTGAGTCTTGTAACCACCCCTGCCTCTACCTCGGGTGAGACTTCATCTACTTCGTAGGTGTTGCCGAAAGGGATGGTAGTTAGGATTTTGTTGGTGTGCTATTGTAGCATTGAATCCAGGGTCTGCCCTTGTGCCAACACTACTAAACTATCCATAAAATCCACACATGCAGATTGTACTTGCTCATTCCCATGTACGGACTGTCACACGTGTGACTGCATGAACTTTAAAAACTATTCATATAGTTATGTTCACACGTACGAGTTGTATGACTCCTTCACACATACAATTGTTTTCCTTCCTCACATGTGTGAGTTATTGCTTCTCTCTCCTCACACATGTGGCCTCTCTTGGCTAAAACATAAGACTTCCTTGGTTGAAAAAGAAGCCTTCCTTGGCTAAAAATAGAAACAAAATCCAAGAAACCCTAGGCCAGATTTTCCAAAATCTCATAATTTCCCTTGCTGAAATTTCCAAGCTCCTAGCACAAGTGCTCACTCACTTATGCTAACTCCATAATAACATAATGATATGTCACAATCTCCTCCTCTCCTTTTATAGGAGTCTAATGTGAGTTTAGAAGCCCTTAGTTTACTCTAAGGAGCCTTCCACTAAACCCAACAATTAATCAGAATATTGTATTCCTCTTTGTGAGTGTGAAACCCCAACACAAGCCCACAAAGCCCATTAACAAGCCCAAGAGGCCCTAGCCTCATCCTAAGGGAATTTTCACTGAAACAAAAGTGTAATATGATGCTAATGAATATTCCCAAAATAATGATACCATGGCTACTAGTGGAAATACCTCTCGAAGCTACAAAAGCATCAACACTCCCTCTTATCGAGGGAGGTATTCTCACTTACTCCAATCCCTCCTAGAAGTAATTTTTTTTTCCCAGATTGGAAGTGGCTCTACCTCCTAATCTAGATCTGCTAACACAACTGCACTCCAATCCTCTTGATTGGTTGATCCCTCTATCACTAAAGAAAATATTGCCCTCCGATCCTTCTGATTGGCTACTTATTCTATCACTGAAACAAATCTTGTTGTATCACATGGATCCTTCATGTCAGACACCCTACTCCTAGAAGCCTATCACTTTTGAGACTCCTGTCTAGCCTCCTCAACCCATGACAGATTCCTTCCATTCTTGGAAGATGTCTTTATACCATCCGAAATTGAAGGTGGACTCCCTCTAAATGGTTGACTCTCCCTCTTAGCCCACTAACTCCCTCTAAGGTTGGACTCCCTTTGAATTTGGGCTTCCTATGGATCTGAACAATCTCCAGAGTAATCTGCTCTCTGATCTCTGTCAATTTGTTACTGCTTTCCATTGATCGCATAGGTTGGCCCTTCAACCTATACATGTTTCTCTCTCTAAATCCAAGAACTACTATCAATCTGAAGCTAGATCCTTTGGGAACAAACAACACCAGGGGTCCAAAGGGAAATAATTTATGGGTATTCATTCAAACTCACATTTCTAAATTTTATTATCATTTGAGGAAAAAAACTCTATTTTCTGGTTGAGTTTATGAGAGTCCAATCATTGAAATATTTTTCATAGGGTGGGTCTGAGAGTCACATCTGATAGTTATTGAAGAGCATGGGGCTGAGGTACAATCAAAATTGGGTAGAGTGAGTAGTCAACTGTTTTGGGGAAATAGAGAAAATGTGTATGGGTAGTAACAAACAATTTTAGACATTCAATTTTTACATGAACAACAAGAGAGGATAGGAGAGAAGAGCTTAGGAGCTGGAACAACAAGGTTGGGTGAATTTTGGATCATGTTGGAGCATTTTTTGAGCATTTTGGAGCTGGAAATTGAAGAGTCAGGTTGTTAGGCTTGAAGAGTGAACTCATGGGTGAGTTGCACTGTATCAATAGGTGTTTGTTGATGGTTTGCTGGTAGTTTTTTCCTAGTAGTGAGTCCCTTTGAGTTCTTATCAGAGAGATTCCTAGCTACATGTGCCAAAGAGACCCTGATAAACAAATGGGATGCCTGATGGATTGAGAGCAGTGAAGAGTTACATTCCTTGGGTTGGGAAGGTCAAGAGGAAGCGAGTTGGAGGGAATTTAGGATAGTTGTAGGAGGAAACCAGTGGATTGTGTGATATTGAGTGATGACAGACTATGAGAGGCACCCTTCTTTTGTGGATTCCTAGCCCCAGCTCGGGGGTGACTTACTGTTGATATTTGAAACAATAGGTCTATGGTTGGGTGGAACGTCCTTCCCAAGCAGTTGTTTAAACAAACATTTTATAAAAGATAAGTGTTTATCTACTTTTCCAATTTATTTATGAGTTCATGGTTGTGCACTTACTCTGTGAATGAGAATGGTTTTTATATGTTGTTATAGATGTTTTTATCAATTTCATAGATGTTTGTTTAGAATGTTGTAGTTGCATATAATTATGGGTATCATAAATTAGTTGAAAAATGTGTTTAAATCATAGATGGAAAGCTATAGGATTTGATTAGAAAAATAAAATTTCATTTTTATGTGTATTTCCACGTAGTAATGTTCCCTGGTTCAGCTGGGGATGTTACAAAGTGAAAGGAGAAGATGCAATATCAACCAGGAGTACACAACATAGATATTTCCCTTGGAATGAGGAGATTGCTTCTGAAAAAAGTAAAAATGAGGATCCCAAGGAATGGGGAAGAGGGAGATCGAATGGGAAGACACACAGAAGAAGAGACACAACTATGCAGATGCAAGAAAGGAAATGAGTAGAGGTAGAGAGAACATAGTAGACAAAAATAAAAAGGAACAGAGAGCTCATTAGTAAGAAGACCTGAGAAAAAGAAGAAATTGGAAGCATGCCCAGGATATGAATATTGGTCACCCTGGAATAGAGAATCCCCATATCTAGACTTGAGCAAAAGAGGGATGCAATTTGGTGCTGGCATGAAGGAAAATGGCACTAGTAAGGGGTGACCGCTGAGGGACTGTATAGCAGAGAAGGGTAACCCTTATGTAGAAGAAATTCGGCTAGAAGGAACTTGATAAACTCGTGAAGGCCCCGAGCTCAGTGGGAAGAGGGAGACTTTGACTATTTCCAGTGGAGTGGAGGAGAGTAACCTCCTTGACCCATTCTATGACTCGTCGAGTTAGTGTGAGATTCCCTTGGTGGTATCATGGCCTGACATGGGGGTGGCTTGCTGTAAAAAGAGAAAGTGAAGCATAGCCTATGGTTGGGAGGAAAGACTTTTCCCGATAGTCAGTTGGTTGGTCACAACTTGTAAAACAAATAAGTATTTTATACCTAGTGTATCCGAAAAGAATGAATTGTTGTTTCATGTGATTTCATTCATGAATACTTGTATTATTTGCAAGTCTATTATGTTGGGTAAATATGTAATTATGAACGCTTGTACAATCAACATAATTGTATGGATTTGAGTAAGAACCTATAAGTAAAATGAGGGAATGCATGTTAAAGACTGAGTCAAAATGAAGTGTTGCAATTTCCTTTCAAAGGGATAATAAATTAACTGTAAATCTTGTGTGTTGGGGGCAAAAAATGCCAATAAACCCTGTGTTTTTTCCCATTCCCTTGATATGGAAGGTTTTTGGGGTATCGAATTCACGTTTGGGTGTCTAAGTAACAAGATTACTTCTTTCTAGAAGATGAATTAACATAAAATTTAACCTGTTTAAATCCTTGTTTAAACTTGAGGTGACTGAGAGTCATTGGATCGAGAG
This sequence comes from Picea engelmannii, assembly GCA_009831015.1. NCBI lineage: Eukaryota > Viridiplantae > Streptophyta > Pinopsida > Pinales > Pinaceae > Picea > Picea engelmannii. Next base: position 6,968 of record ML861305.1, on the reverse strand, counting down.
GAAAGTTGCACCCCAAAATCTGATTGTTGTAGTTGTGTTATATCCGATGGGGGAAAATGGACTAACTAGGCTATCAGATAACCAAAGCACCATAAGGACTTGTGTTGCAAGCCTTATGAAATACTCGATAGCCAATATCCGGGGAAACACATTTCCAGCACCTGGTTCCACCCATTTTCTTGTAAACAAGAAAGAGAGTGATGCCATGGTGATGCGTTGTGCTAGCACAATAGGTAGTGTACTTGAAGGGTGATACATGTCGAATTGGGACTTTTCAAAGGGTTGAGGGGTGGGTCCTTGTGAGGCATAATCCATTTTTGTTTGGCACTTTAAATCTTGGTTGTTGGATCAGAGCGCTAACATATCTCAACCATTGATAAGCTCAAGAGGGAGTTGTCCCCTGGAGTATTGGACCCCAGATCCTCGGAGGTTTACCAAGCCAATTTTTCCCTTTTGTTTCCCAATACCTTGATACCCGATATGGCATGGTTTTGGGAAAGGTTCTATCCCTTATACACCTATAAACAAGGAGAGCGAATTGATTTCAGTGTGACATACATTGTCTGCGTGGCAGCCAACGTGTCTAGAGGACGATACTTGTTGATCCGTATTTTCTCAACAAGGCTAGCATGGGGCCATGTCGAGCGAGTACCAATATTGAGGCACCCTTAATTATCAGTTTTTGGATTTGATGTTAGAGGGCCCACCACCATTGATTTCTTAAGAAGCTTAGGAGGGGTTTAACACCTCGGGGTATCCAAATACCAGACCTCCATAAGAATTGTGTTCCATGTTCGAGTTTTCCCTGATTGTTGGTGGCCTGGTGGGGCAAGGTTTCGTGAATGGTTCCAACCCTCCCTTATTATCTCGCGAGCGAAGGAGATTTACGTCAGTTGACATAACCAAACCAATGCATAGTGGACAAGTGTCAACACCTGAGTGGAGAAAGCTCATTCTCAGTAATGACGTGTCAAGTGGTTATTGTGCCACATTCCAAGGTGATTCCAAGTTTTGTGTAGCATTTCTTATTGAGTTGTGTGTGCCATGTGTCAAGCCAGGTGGATGGTCATGACAAGGCCATGTGTCTGAGGTGTAATCTCAGCGTCGGATCAGGTGATTTGGAGTAATACAAAGTGTAAGCAGGCTAGTGACTTGGTGGACCCATCCACCTGTTGAAATTACTAAGACAACTGAGAGTGGGGTGTGAATCAGTTGTAATTGAGCTTAAACAATTTTAAAACAATATTAATCTTTCTTCAAGTGATCATTGTAGGGGCCGAATAGATTTTACATCAATTTATTTCATAAACTAAGACAGTAATTTCATAACAACATAATAATCTTCATAATAGTAATTTCTGTAACTTAAATTTTACAATGAATAATAAATTTTTCTAACATAATACAACAATGCATAATTTTAGATAAATACCTAAGTCTGATGCTAATAATCCTCCGTTTGTTCGCCGCTTGCCTCCTTGACCGCTGCTGCAAAACACTGCCCAAAACCTAGTTCCTCCCTGCCAACTAGGTAACTTCCTAGCTCCAAGATATCAATGGATATCCTGGCCCCCGTGCCCAAAACCTCCAACAACCCCGGTGCACTGATACAATCCTACTCCATAATTTCACTTCTCTATGCAAATCCAGAGCTCCCAAAATCCATCCCCCCCAACCTCCCATAGCCTCACCTCCCGTCCACCTCCTTCCCTTCCTTATCCCTCCTTCACCGACTCCCCCCTCATTTACTCCCTACCTAACTCATTTATTACCTCCTTATCCTTTCTCGTTAATGCCCCCTTATCCCCTTTATTTAATATCTTATCCCTTGTAGTTAATATGTTATCCCTTATT
>WSFP011412989.1:0-24234 GCA_009831015.1 Picea engelmannii | reverse complement strand
AGACCATCACCCTCTCTTTATCCTTGTCTACTTAATAAAACTATCCTCCATCGCCTAGATCTTCCAGTATCCATCTCCCTTTTACTTGTCTAGTTCACAATACTATATCGCCATCCCTCCTCGTAAATCCTCTTTATTCGTTTTTGTAAAACATTTACTTTTCCCCTATACTGGTTTGCCATCGCCTTAATCTCTCATTAATCCTAAATAAACAAATATATTAATGGTAAATTAAATGATGAATGCACGCTTATTAATAGAAAAATGAAAATATATATATATATATATATATATGTATATTTATATTATAAACAAATTATAAACAAATAAAGTTAAGCATGTGTAAATAAAAGGAATAAAAAAATGAGCGCACATACCCTTGAATTTTTGAAAAAGAAAAATAAAAATGAATTATATAAACTAAATAAACTAAAAAGAAAAAGAAGAAAGTCAAAAAGAGGAAAAGGGGGGAAAACCTAAGAAAAACAAGAATTAGGGTTTGAGTCTGAATAAAGGAAAGGAGGAGGGGGAAAGAGGGGGACTTTTTTTTGGCTGAGATTGGTATGGTTATGCTGAGAGAATAGAGACTGACTGATTTCTGGTAGGAGTTGGGAATCCTCAGCAGACTTGAGGGGTAGCTCAACCTTGGAGGCGAGCTGAGGAGCTAGTTTCTCTCTGATTGTGTGTGGCCCCTTTGCGGCTCGGGGGGATGAGGGGGAAGAAGAGTACCCCTAGCGTTTGGTTGGGAGGTACCGGTGAGTTCTTCGAGGTCGGCAAGAAGGAGCAGGAGTGGCAGGAGCACAAGGATCAATTGCTGCAAGTGATAAGACACAGGTATGTAAATCTCTGGCGTTATGTCTTGCTGTGCTTGTTTATGAACTGTAGTTTTAATGGCTAATGGGCAAATTTGTAGTTCCAGCGATTATGTTGTGAATCGGGTTCTTAACTATAGATCAATGGTTATGGTGTAATTTGTAGTTGCCTGGTTTATCTTGGTGTGGTTGGTTTGAAAAGAAAATAAGAAAAATATGTGAGAAATTGCTTAGGGTTATCTCAGCGTGGAGGGTCAATTTATCTGCGATCTAGTGGTTTCAAACCTGCGTTTTCTTCAGTGGAAATTCTCTGTGGTTTTGGGTTAAACACCTGTGTTTTTCCTGAACGAACTCGCTCTGCGTTGTCTTCATTCGGGGCGTTTCCCCACTGTTGGGGCGTGGTTGACTATGGGCGAATTTGGAAATGGGGTTTCACCTTTTTTTTTCTGTGAGCGATTTGTTATTTAGTCGACTTTCGCTTTGACATTTGTTTGGGGCGTTCCCTTTCACTGCTGGCGATTTCTGTCATGTCTGGGGCATCTTATCCAACTATGTGCTTGTCGGTGGCCAGTTTTATATGCGTCCTGGTCAAATAGTCTGGCAATTCATTCTATCATTGCTGTAACTTGCAATTCGATTTTTTTTTTGGGTTACTGCCCATTTCGTCCTGGTAGAAGAGTTCAGTGTAGGGGGGAAATTCACCTTTGGGTAATTTCATTTTACTTTTACTTATATAGTGCTTTAATTTCATAGTCTTCCTTCGTTCCGGTTATGCCATTCATCCGGTTACATACACTCTCCCTCGACCGACCATGCCAATTGTCTGCCTGCTTACTCCTTTTGCCAGTACTCTTTTCCCTGACAGCCTGTTTACTCCCCAATTGTCAGCGTCTACTTGGGATCGACGATTCTAATTGATGAACAGGCGGCCAACCGTTTAAGCAGCGTTGAGTGCATTCGAGACAGCGTTAGTCAAGGCCGTGTCTTCATGTTAACAGTATTATTGGGTTAGCGTAATCTTATTGGGTTAGCGTAATGTTAAGAGGAAGCTAATTATTATCAATTATCATTGGAACCATTCTCTGCAACGATTTCCCTAACAGCATGGTGGCATTGTAATTTAGCTGTAAGGTTTCAGATTCTTCTGTTCTTCCATATTTGTTGAAGTATATTTTCTCAATACCAATTCACCCATCTCAACTTCTGTGGGCGTTACCATTTTGGTGGCCTGGTTGGTTTCCTTCTGTCACACGAAGATTGTAACAGTGTATACTCTTTCATGCTTAGGTCCTACTCAAAAATGACAAGGACGAAGGTGGACGTTGGGGCTACCTGTTTGATTTTTCAATCTTTCGGTATATCTTTAAGTTTTAATAATATGGCTCTTTTTAAACTCATTTAAATAGATGGTAGCGATACTCAGATTCAATGAATATCGAACTATGTTATGCAGGAAAAAAAAAACTAAACGGAACTATGTTATGCAGGAGTAAAAAAAAAAAAAACTAAACGTCAGTCAAGTAATAAGGGTTATGAGTTCACCAGAACGTTATTAAATCCAAAACCACTCTGAAGTATCCCAAGGTTTATTTACAAAGACCCAACTACCAACATTAAGATAATGCAGTGTCAGGATTGTTGTTGTTATGGTAAGGTTTCCAATGAAACTTTTATGCTAATTTGCCTTTACCTAGTCACTGCGCCTTAGTTCCTTATCCCAGCTGCACGATTAATCCATTGATTAACAATTTTTTTTTACCTGCGCAACAGTTCATAACAAAGAATAGATTAGGGTTTAGCATTTAGTAGAACTGTTCAGCTTTCAGAATTTTAGGTTATTCATAATAATTTAGGGTTCACCAAACCGCCACAAGGTAGCGTTGGTTAGCATTAATCAACCTTTTACTAACTAAATGGGAGGACTGTCATTAAACTCTAATTGGGAACGAGTTGGTGGATACAACCAGTCATTTATTGCAAATGCTTATTCGAAACTTATTATGATTTAGTCGGCAGAGTTTGGTTGACATCGTTTACAGTAGGGAGGTCATTATCACCTTCTTGGGAATTGGTTAGTGGATCTGCAATGGCAATTATTGCATTTGTACGATTAGTTGATTCTGGGCCAATTTCACACCCGTTAACCTCCACCGAATTAATTCTGCGTGTCTTTAGATTAACCTCCACCGCCTTAGTCTGCGTGTTTTTTTAATTTAATATTTGTTGATCTGCTATGAAAATACTAGTCATTGGCAGTGATTAATTTAGATATTATTTTAATTACTTGCTATATGCTTAATGCAATGTGGTTTAAATTTAATGCAATAATAATACTTATTGAATACTAATGTTAATATTGGTTTAAGCGGCAAGGTTAATGTTGGCTTAACTACCATGATATTATTTTAAATTGCAATAACAAGGATTGTTAAATCTTCAAGGTCAATGATGACGTTGACTCGCAAAATTAAATATATTCTAATTGCCATATTAATATTATTAATGGAAATGTTAATGCTGGCGGAATGGCGATGTTAAGTAGTTGTTTAATCGCAATATTAATATTATTTACTGGAATGTTAATTCTCGTGGAATTGCAATGTTAAGTAATTATTTACTCATTGGGTAATTGTAATATTAATGTTATTGGGAAATGTAAATACTAGTTGAATGGCAATGTTAAGTAGTGGTTAATTGCCAAGGTCATATTAGTAATGGAAGGTTAATGTTAAATGTTTAATTGCAATATGAATATTAGTAATTGAATGTTGTTGTTGGTAGAATGGCAATGATCAGTAATAGTTTAGATGCAATAGTAACGTTATAAATTGAATGTTAAGGTTGGTAGAATTGCATTGATAAATAATGGTGTAATTGCAATAGTAATATTACTAATGGAATGTTAATATTTGTTAAATGAATGTTTAGTTCGCAATGTTATTATTGGCTTTAATTGAAGCGTTAATGTTAATGAATGGTATTGCAGTGCTATTATTTGTTAGGTCATTGGGAAGTATGGAAATATTGGTTTAATGTGCAACGTTGGTACTTGGTTCCATTGCAGGGATAATGTTGTTAATTTACAGTGCTAAGGATAAATGCTTCATTGCAATATCAATATTTGTTTAGTTGCCATGGTAACACTAGTTAAATTGCAAGATTAATAATTTTTTTAATTAGCATGTTAATAATGAGGCCAACCGCAATGTTAATAATTGTTTGCTTGAATGATCATGATGGAGTTTAAATTGCAAGGATAATCTTCGTTTAAATTGAAGTGTTGATGATAACGTCTGATTTGCAAAGCTATTGTTGTTAGGTTACTAGAATGTATGGTAATAAACGGGTAGGAAGGGCAAGTTAACAAGGAGAATGTAATGTCGGGGGTTTACCATTATGGTACGGATGTCGTTGCTCATTTATGGCAATTATTAGAAAAATGCAATGCGTCGTGCTTATGTTCGTCCCTGATTTGTAGTACTGGATGGTATTGTATTGCGTAGTATGTTCGTGTCGGGTGGGATATAGACACCTCTTGTAGCTTAGTATTTGTGTCTGTGTGTAAATCCGGTGGAAGGAATCCAGTGCCGTATCAAGAGTCTCGAACTGTTTAAAGGCACAGTTCCACTCTTGTGACACATTCTGAGCCGTATCAGTAGTCTCGGGCTGTTTAAAGGCACAGTTCCACTACTGCGACTCTACTGTCGGATTCTTTCATTCTGTGACAGTATTGTGCCTAACCCCTGGTGTCTGTCTCTGCCTGCAGCCGTTAGTTGCCCGCCTCATGTCCGGGGGCGTTGCTTCTTGTTGTCACTATGATATGTCGGGTCGTCTTGATTGTGTTCGTCTTACTTGCGTCATGTTGGTTCGAGTGTCGACGTAGAGTCGAGGGGGTTGTTTCTTCTACACACGCGCACACACTTTAACAAAAAAAAAATTCACTGGTTGACTGAGTGGGCAGTAGAGTCTTCCACTAAATTAAGGCACTTCCTTTTAGTTGGAATATTCCCATACATACTTTAATATTTGAGGTGTAACCTCTCAAAGAAAAACACATTTTCATGTTTTACAACTAGGCTTCAATAGCCTGTCAATATGTAGAACTCCAAAACTCTATAAAATTCACTTTTTTTAGCTCCTTGTGAACATGGTTACTTACAGGATTTTTTGATCCTCATCATGCACAGATACTCCTCCCTCTTCTATTTCCAATCTATTCATTAGTGTATCATGCATCCTCTAAAGTGAATGCATCATAGTGATCACCTCTCTAGAAGGTACATGTCATGGTTCTTGAACATGTTTCTCCACCCTGGGTAAGGATTATGGAGGTGTAAGTTGTGGTAGAGGTTTGTACATCCACCTAGCCTTGAATGTAAAGCATCAAGGGTTTGATCACTCAAATCTATGTTTAGATCATTGTGACCTTAGAAAAATATTTAAGATACATTGTTGCTTTCATGGGTCCTTATTTAGGTGGCAACGTACCAATAAAAACAAATTGAGGTATGAAATGGAACTCCTAAGAAAATAAGAAAATAATTAAAATAATAAAATAACAACAACGAATTGAAACTACATTTTTATAGTATTTTTAACTTATCTTCTTATAGGTTTACTCAAATTTTAGGTGTAGGTCCTCATTTGATGTAGAATTAAATTCCACATCCAACAAGTACCCACTCTACATACTTTCAATGGAACCATAGTGAGATAAAATGGAAACACGTTTTTTTATGTATTTCTATTTTATCTTGTTGTGGTATATCAAAGTATGAAGAGTGGTACTCATTGGATGTGTAATTTAATTTTTCATCCAACGAGCTTTAAATGTGACTAAACCTATAAGGAGATAAGTCAAAAATATGATTAAAAAAAAGGTAGTTTCATTTCTTTCCCTCCAAAACCATTTAATAGCCTTATGGTTGACATCATCATCTTGAATCCTATTGGTTATTTTAAAATTTATTTTGATGGAATATTTTTTCATTTGAGGCCCATTTTTTTGTCTCAAAATTCCTCTAATGGAATACCCTTGAATATCTAGAAGTGAAAAATCCTAACTCTTGGACCTACCTCTTAAATGCATAACTTCCACTAGTATCTTCGTAAACTAGCTCTAATTTTGCCACGTGCATGTTCATTGTGTAGTGTATAATAAAGGCCTTTAGGTAGTGGATAGTTAGACTCACATGAATTATTACACTAAGAAACAGAGTTTGTTAGGCCCAACAATTAAACATCTCAACTTAAAATGAAACAAACTTGCTTCAAGTGTGCTTATAATGTAGGGTACTACTAAGAAAATTGATCATCTCGACAATGGAATATGTCATTGGATTATTGAAAGCATCTTTCACTATGATAATATCATCTTGATTCATAGAAAGTATACATCCTAATTGCAAAAGTTGTCTTTCCAAGTGTTTTTTATGATTATGGAAGTCCTTCATTAAAAAGGGAGGCATTACACTTGAGCAAATCTTGTTTCCCCGTAGCCAAGGATGAAGAATTTCTATACTAAGAAATAGAGTTTGTTAGGCCTGACAATTTGACATCTCAACTTAAAATCAAACAAACTTGCTTAAGTATGCCTATAATGTAGAGTAGTACCAAGAGAATTGATCATCTAGACAATGGAATAGTCCATTGGATGATTGAAAGCATCTTTCTCTATGATAATCTCATCTTGATTCATATAAAGTGTACATCTTAATTACAGATGTATTTCCAAGTGTTTTTCCTTCATTGAAAAGGGAGAGCAAACCTTGTTTCGCCATAGCCAAGGCTAATGAATTAAGATATCATGTACTTATGAAGTTTATCCCACCACTGGGTATAATCATATACTTGTTAATGTAATGTTTTTGTGCAACGTAGGTGTGACAATATTCACAATTAAGTTTCTCATTAGTCTCAATTAGCATGGTGAAGGGGCGTTTATATTTATAATCTCCATTTTCTCATCTAAAAGAAGGCTCATCTTAAAAAGTGAAAGATTATATTATTATCATTTAAGTTGTTTCGTTTAATCCCTCTCATACACATACATGTAAGTCTGAACAAGGTTTGGGCTTGTGCAATGAAAAATTATCTTAGTTTGGGACATCCATAGGATTGGCATGAGGACGACGACGATGACTGGAAAGCTCCAACCACCTGGAAGTCGATGGCATTTGAGGCAAACCATATTAAAAATCCGTTTTCTTGTCATTTTTTCCCATTTTGGTGTATACTTAATTGTGTTTAATGTTGTATCAATTGTTTTTGGCAAAATATCAAGAATCCGAACTAGAAGAAAAAACGGGTTGCATCAATTATTGATAATCTGGGGAAGCTTACCAATTTGATGGCCCCAACTTACCAATTTGTAGTGCCCTTAACTCTTTTGCTGACTCTCGTGAAAACAGGAAAAAAAGATTTCCATTTTCCTGTAAATGACTACTATTTCGAACTCTTTCTAAAATTGGGCATAAGGATATGTTTTTGCTCCATTTTGGAACTTCTAGTTGAAGACAGTATTGCTACTTTAATTCCCTTTGCTTTTATCATGCATGAGTAGAGTTGCAATTGGCGATTTCAAACCAGCGACCTCTAGTTAGCAAGCGTGAGAGATTTGAGTCATTTGAACGAGAAGTAAACAAACTGCATCGAAGTCCAACACATTTAGATTTTGTCAGAGATTAATCATTTTACCTCCCAAAAGACGGCTTATTTCATTCAATCGAATTTTGAAGAATTACCACAGACCAGAAATTAATTGCCACCACCTTGAGTGCCTTATCCATTTAATGATCAAAGAATTTTCACACATTGTTTCATTTTTTGACTGATCAAATATCAAAGGGGCAATGAACCATTAATATTCTGGAAAATCCAAATTCTGGAAAATGCATATTATGTTTTTTATTTGAAAACTTCACTTAAATCTTTATGTTGTGCAGTGTTTTTTTGTAGAATCTTATTAAGTTTTTAGTACAGAAGTACGGGGTGAATTTACTGTTGCATTGAATGTTTCATTGAAGTTATTTTACTATTAGAATCTGAGTTTTTAGTCTATTGTTATAATTCATTTGTTTGTGCTATAACTTTGTTTTGTTGTAAAGTCATTTTACTCTCTGCTGAAACACCTATTGAAATACTCGCTGAAAAGGTTGTTGTAGAACAAAGTATCGATCTCTATGTATGATGCATGAGTGGTTCATTTAAGTTTTTGTTGCAATAATTCTTTATTATTTGTTGAAACACGTGCTGAAACAGTTGTTGAAACACATGGTTGTAGCTTATAGGTGTTGTTACACAGTGCTGAAACTCGCGTAGTAATTGTTCATTGTTTTCTGAAGCACTCCCCTGCATCCTTCATTGTGGTATTAGAGCTAGTAACATTTCTAGTTCCTCATTGTAACTAAATATAGTGATTTGGAATCTGACTTAGAATGGCTACAAACACTAATTTGGCTCACCACAGATTCTTGTTTTGGCTGAAGAAATTATGATTCTTGGTTTATCATAATGAGAACAATTCTACGTCCTCAAGATCTTTGGAAGTTTGTTACTATTGGTTATCCATAGCTTGCTGACCAAGCAGCAGAAATGGCTCTCACAAATGCTGAGCGGATTTTGTTAAAGGAGAACAGAAAGAAAGACAACAAAGCCCTCGGTCTTATTCAACAAGGCCTAACCGAAACCATATTTCCGAAGGTGTCAAGTGTTGTGTCTTCAAAGCAAGCTTGGGACATTCTTGAAACTAGCTATCAAGGTGTATCCAAGTTGAATATTGTCAAGGTTCAAAATTTGAGAAGAGACTTTGAAAATCTGAAGATGAAGGATAGTGAGTCAATTGACAGTTTTATGACTCAAGTCATGAATGTTGTGAATCAGCTAAGGCAGTATGGTGAATACCTCTCAGACAAGAGAGTAATTGAGAAAGTTCTCATATCTTTACCAAAGAAGTTTGAATCTGTAGTTGTACCCATAGAAGAATTTAAAGATATTAGTCTTATGCATATTGATGAATTAACTAGTTCTCTGATTTCTCATGAATACAAGATGTCTAGATATGATAATCCATTAGCGAATGCCTTCAAAATCTAGATGCATGTTACTAGAGGTAGAGGCATAGGAAGGTCTAGTAGCAGAGGAAGAGGAAGTCGATTTGTTGGTCAAAGAGACAGCAAAAATGATTCAGAATCTGAGGAGAAAACTCAACAGAATCTTCCTAGTTTAAAGGGGAGTTGCAGCAGATCCCGACATCAAGGAAATCATAGGTATGATAAATCTAAGGTACAATGTTATTATTGTAAGAAATTTAGACATTATGCTAGCAACTATTGGAAGAAGCAAGCAGATGTTGGAAAGCAATCTACTCACATGACAGAGGAGTCAGAGGATGATCAGAAACATGTACTATTTCTGACTTGTAATGTCACCCATGAAAGTTCAATGATGTTTGGTTTTTGGACAGTGTATGTAGCAATCACATGACTGGAAATAAAAACTTATTTTCTAGTTTAGATACCAATATTCAGTCTGAGGTAAAGTTGGGTAATGACTGTAAGGTAAGAGTTGATGGTAAATGTGTGATTCATGTTTATACTAAGAATGATGAAAGAAGAAAAATAGTTGATGCTTATTATGTACATGGTATGAAATGCAATATGTTAAGTGTTAGACAGCTAATAGAGAGAAAGTACAGAGTGTTCTTTAAGAACAAGGTATGTACAATTTACGATAAGTATCTAAGTATGCAGTTGATTGCAAGAGTAGAGATTACAAAGAATAGAATGTTTCCACTTATTATGAGAAATGATCTGACTGACTCTTTGAATGCTTATAAAGATAAAGGTTTGGATGAGTCATGGTTATGGAATTTGAGATATGACCATTTACATTTTGGAGGTTTAGATTTGTTGCAAAAGAAGCAAATGGTGAAGGGGTTGCCCAGTATTCAGCAACCAGCAAGCTCGTGTGAGAGTTTCATACTTGCAAATCATCATGGGGATAAATTTATTTATGGAGTTTCATACAGGGATAAATCTCCATTGGAACTTATTCACATAGACTTATGTGGACCGATGCAAACATATTCATTGACTGGCAATGTCTATTTTATGACTTTTATTGGTGATTTGAGTCAAAAAACTTCGATTTATTTGTTGAAGCAGAAGTCTAAAGATTTTGATATATTTAAGAGGTTTAAATTTATGGTTGAAAAAGAGAGTGGAAAATATATTAAAGTATTGAGATCATGCAGAGGAGGTGAGTATTTTCTAACTAATTTCATGGAGTTTTGCTAGTATCATGGAATCAAGAGACGTTTTACTACTCATTATACTCCACAGCAGAATGGGGTAACTGAAAGGAAAAATTGAACCATTATGAATATGGCTTTAAGTATGTTGAAGGAGAAGCATATTCCAAACGAATATTGGGGTGATGCAGTTGTTTTTTCAGTATATATTATGAACAGAAGTCAAACTAAGAATGTAAAGAACCAAGTTCCCTAGGAGGCTTGGAGTGGTAATAATAACAGCATATCTCATTTGAGGATTTTCGGGTGTGTAGCTTATGCACATATACCTGAAGAGATGAGGAGAAATTTGGATGACAGAAGTGAGAAATGTGTCTTTTTTGGATACAGTGAGGAGTATAAGGAATATAGACTCTATAATCCCATCACCAAGAAGTATGTTATCAGTAGAGATGTTGAGTTCAAAGAAGAAGAAGCTTGGGATGGCAGCATTGATAAAATTGTTTCAAGGGGAGATGAAATATCACATGAAGATGATAATGGAGATGAAAAGGTCGTACAGGGTGGACAGTTAATTCCACAAACACATACACTTGCAACAAGAACTCATGTAAGACAATCACCAGGAGTCATCCCATCACAACTAAGAATTCCCAAAACATATGAGCATGGTGAGTCATCAAGTCATGGTGGACAAAAAACAAGATCAGAGGTGAGTGATGAATCAAATTCTACTTTAGCTTTATCAAGAAACAGAATTAAAGGTCATAAGACTAGAAGTTTAAGAGAATTGTATGAGCAAAATGATTAAGTAGATCAAGATTAAAATTTTGCATTAATTGCATATTATCCTGTAATTTTTTATGATGTTGTTAAGAAAGAAGTTTGGGTAGAAGCTATGAATGAAGAAATTGATGCCATAGAAAGGAATAATACTTGGGAACTTGTAGATTTTCCTCAAGATAAAAAATTTATAGGTGTTAAATGGATTTACAAGACTAAGTTAAATGTTGAAGGTGAAGTTGAGAAGCACAAGGCAAGTCTTGTAGCTCAGGGGTTCAGTCAACAAACCAGTATTGATTATAATGAATCTTTTACACCTATAGCCAGGCTTGATACAGTAATAATGGTGTTAGCCATTGTTTCTCACAATAAATGGTGCATGTACGAGATGGATGTAAAATCTGCATTTTTAAATGGTTTTCTAGAAGAAGAGGTTTATGTGAAACAACCTCCAGGATACGATATTGATGGACAAGAAGATAAGGTCTGCAGGTTAAAGAAAGCATTGTTTGGATTGAAACAAGCACCCAGAGTATGGTACAAGAGAATTGATGAATACTTGAAAGGTGAAGGATTCAATAGGAGTCCAAGTGAGCCAAATATGTATACAAAGGTAAATCAAGAAGGTAAACTCTTGATTGTATGTTTGTATGTTGATGATTTGATTTTCACCAAAAATATTTCAGTAGATGAGTTTAAGACAACCATGAAAATTGAGTTTGAAATGACTGATTTAGGAATGATGAAGTATTTTCTAGGAATTGAAGTAAATCAAACTGAAGATGGTATTTTTATTTTTCAAAATAAGTATGCAAAGGACATATTGAAAAGGTTCAGGATGATGAACTGTAAACCAGCTGTAACACCAATTGCAACTAGAACAAAACTCAGTAAGAATGATGGTGGGTCATGTGTTGATCCAACTTTGTATAAAAGATTGATTGGAAGTCTTATGTTTTTTACAACAACAAGACCTGATATTATGTGTGTTGTAAGTTTGATTTCTAGATTTATGGAGACTCTGAAGAGAAGCCATTGGCAAGAAGGAAAAATGATCCTGAGATATGTTGCTAGAACAACCAATTATGGTGTTTTATATGCATCATATTCAAATTTTAAGTTGATTAGATATACCGATAGTGATTTTGTAGGTAGTATAGATGACAGGAAGAGCACATGAGGATATGTGTTCATATTTGGATCAGGAGGTGTAGCTTGGGATTCAAAGAAACATTCCATTGTGACTTTATCATTTGCTTAGGCAGAGTATGTCGCAACAACATCAACTGCATGTCAGATTGTGTGGATGAAAAGGATTATGACTGAGTTGTTGCATGAACAACAAGAACCAACTCATATTTTTTTTGACAATAAATCAGTCATTGCTCTATCATGTAATCATGTTTTCCACAAGAAAACTAAGCATATTGATACAAAATATCATTTTATTCGAGAGCTGATAAACAATGATGAAATTTCTATAGAGTTTTGCAAATCTGAAGATCAGTTTTCATACATGTTTACGAAGCCCTTAGAAAATGAATTATTTAAAATTCACAGAAAGAACATTGGGGTTTGTGAACTGTAATATTGCAGAGTTTTGTTTTTGGGTGAAATAATTAAGGGGGAGAATGTCAGAGATTAATCATTTCACCGCCCAAAAGATGTTTTATTTCAGCCAATTGAATTTTTAAGAGTTACCACTACCCATAAATTAATCATCGTCGCCTTGACCACCTTATCCATTTAATGATCAAAGAATTATCATTGCCACACCGTTTCATTTTTTGACTGATCAAATATCAAAGGGGCAATGAACCATTAATGTTATGGAAAATCCAAATTCGACTTTACAGCAAAGGGGTAAGCTAATTGATTAATTGTATCAATATATATACATATATGTAATCTTGATTTTGATATAGGAGAGAAGAAAATAAATAGAAATTGACAGAGAATTTTGAGAGTGTTAACACGGGATTTTATACTTTGTTTTTTGTTTGAATCTAAGTTTGTAAACTCATGATAATGTTCATATTTATTATAGAGTAATTTGTTTTGTTGTAGCATGCATATTCTATTTTTTGTTTGAAAACTTCAGTTAAATCCTTATGATGTGCAATGTTTTGTTGTAGAATCTTATTAAGTTTTTAATACAGAAGTACTCGGCAAATTTATTGTTGCAGGGAATGTTTCATTAAAGTTATTTTACTGCTCGAATATGATTTTTTAGTCCGTTGTTATAATTCCCCTGTTTTTGTTATAACTCTGTTTTGTTGTAAAGTCATTTTACTCTCTGCTAAAACACCTGTTGAAAATGTTGTTATGGAATAGAGTATTGATTTTTGTGTATGATGCAGGAGTAGTTCACTTAAGTTTTTGCTGCAATAGTTATTTGTTATTTGTTGAAACACATGATGAAACACCTACTGAAATAGTTGTTGAAACATCTGGTTGTAGATTACAGGTGTTGTTACACAGTGTTGAAACTCGTGTAGTAATTGTTCGAGAAAAATTAAGTTACGATGGGGTTTATAGCCTCGACGATATCATGAGCTCTATGATAAACAAGTATCATCTATTAACACCTACAAACGAGGTATTTGCAAGGTTGAAAAAGGTGTCGAAGATCCCATCTTTGACGAGAAAGACAAATGCCATTAATGGGATTAATTAATCCCATGAAGATTTTGCAAAATGGGTGGGCCTTGCCAAAGAGTTTTTAATAGAGTTATCAATAAATTGGAAAAATATATTTAGTTGGCTGAATTAAAAAACAATTGCATGTATCTTGTAAAACTTGACATGGAATGAAATATTAAAAAAAAATAACACATTAAGAAATTGGAGGATCCCTCTAGGGACTTGATAGATTTGGGTTTAAGATGGATCTTCACCATGACTCGCGACAAGGCCGCTTTGTTGATGGGATTGCTTTAACAACCAAAAGGTCTAGTCCAAAAGACACACTTACGTTTTTTACTTTTTCCAACAACTTCTACCATGCAATGTAATTATGGACAATGTCTCAATTTTACATTGCATAAATTGTGTTTTTAAATGCATAAATCAATTCATTGCCCTCAAAAACTCTATGAGACACGGAAATATGTAATTTCAACTACTTAAATCTACAATTCCAATTATCCTTCTAAATTTCTAATAGTTTTTTGAATAAAACTCATTATACAATTACAATTAAAACGAACATCTAAAATTCTTCCAACGAAAAAGTTTGGTTGCGTCATCGATGAATGCAATGCACCTCAACAAAACCAACTTCGATTAATGCAGCCTTACATTGATTGAGTGTGCAATGAGGTACTCCAAGTCTTTTATAAATGTCAAGCTTGCCTCGACAAATATAAGAGACAAGTTCAAATAAACTTCTACGCCACAACCTTGCCCAAAGTTTATATGACACCAGATCCACTGATCAGCTTTAAGGATGGCATTGGATGTGGCTCGTCATTGAGCTTTGGCCATCATCAAACAACGAAAACGCCTATGGCGAAGTGGAAATCCTATCATGCATGCAAACAAATTACCTCACGTGACTTTTAACGACGTTAAGAAATGTTCAAGAGGAAGTTGTCTTTGTAACTTCGCAATTGATGCAAACAGATGCGCGGCGTAACCTACTATGTAAAAATCACTCTGGCCAATGCAAAATATTTAAGCAGAAAACAATTATTTCCCAAGGTCTTTGTATTAGGATGTCGACGAGAAGCTAAAGCATAGTTACCAAATTTGGAGAAATAGATTAAACAAATTCGAAAATTAGTCAATTCGATTCGGTTGAATCATTCTTCAAAGTCCATTCGTTGGATTCCAATAAAACTCTAAATATCATTTGGATATGCGATCACCAAACCTCTCTCTAATGGGATTGACCCTCCTATTCCAGACAGTTTTTGGATCGAGGTAACATTGGATCGAGGTAACCGGTTGAAAAGAAGTCATTGTGAATCAGATCTGGAGGAGTCAAGACATAGTTGTGTCCAGAGAAGGCACCAAGATTAGAGAACTCGTGAGACATTAAGCAAATTGAAAGGAGATCCCACAGAGTGGTGGATCAAGGATTCCAAGATGTTCGTTGTTTCAAGGAGAGCCCTCATTTGATCACTGGGTGAAAAAGATCCCAAGTGAAGAATACAAGTGAGGATTAGTTCGTTATTTGTTGAGGAGACATGCCATTTTTTCAAACCCTAGCCACTAGATTAAAGAGGTTTTATTTAATCTTGGTAAATTATAATTTTGAGGATTTTTTTTTAGGGCTAAGGAGAAAGAATATTGTTAGGGTTTCATAGAAGGCTCATTTGAAAGTATTGATTGAAGATGTTTTTGTAATTATTTCATTAGAAAACTATAGTTGAGTGAGATATTATCTAGAGTTATGAATATGGATTTGTTGAGGCCTCCTATTTACAATGGTAAAAATTATGATTTTTCGGCCATTAAGATGAGAACCATACTACATATAGATGATTTGTGGGACATTGTTTTGAATAGGTTTGAAGAACCCTTAAATCAAACATCCTATAAGGCCATGACACAAGATCAAAGGGATCAATTTATAGTCAACATGAAAGATGATGCAACAACAATGCATCTCATTCAACAAGGCTTGGATAAGAGAATTCTTCCAAAAATCGCAACAGCATCTAGATCCAAAGAAGCTTGGGATATTCTCAAAATGGCATACTGTGAAAGGGGGAGCAACACCGATCATCATCAAGTTGAGTTACAAAATGTTATAGATGTTGATAAAGTGGTTATCATAACAGAATAAGGTTTTGAAGTTGTGGAAGAACCAGAAGTTGCAGTGAAATGTGTTGAAGAAATTGCAGGAGAAAAAGGTAATGTTGTACAAGATGCAAAGAAAGAGCAAGGTGAAGAAATTGAAGTTGAAGAAGAAAATAAAACTGCATTTGCAGTTGTAGCAAAATGTCGGGAGAATTTATTTGCAATGAATGTTGAGTTTCAGTATGAGGTAGAAATAGCATTTCTTGAGGAATGACTCGCAAATCCCAAGTATGATAAATATAAAACTGGATATGGAAAATATGCAATAGAAGAAGGAACAAAACAAATAAATGCAATCATCAGATTTGTTGAAGATTTTGCAACAATGGAAGAGAAGATGGATGAAAATGAAAATGTTGTTACAGAGGTTAACAGAGATGTTCAGTAGTTGAAGTACAAGAAGATGCAGAAGAAGAACCAAATGAAGAAAATAAAGAAGAAGAGGAAATATTGAAGAAGAAGACTAGAGTAAAGGAGAAGTTGAAGAAGAAGAAAGGTATGCAGAATACGAAGTTTGGAGCAAAAGAAAGAAAAATCTTGTAGAGTATAGGACAAGTTGCACCAACATACAAAAGTAAAGGATGTAAAACAAGTTTTCAAGTATTGTAAACCTCGTTGACACTTACACCAGGAAGAACTCATGATTTTGTAAGTCTATAAAGACATTGTCAAAATTAATGGTTAATGTTATTAGCAGTCGTAATTAAGGGAGAGTGTTGGAGTATGGTAATTACTTCGGCTAGTTCTAGAAGAATTTGGTTGACTTAGATTAATTAGTTGGGTGATTAGTTGATTTGGTATTTTTCTATTTATGAAAATTTGTTAGTCAATTGTTAGTTTTAACCCTATCAAACCTCTAGGGTTGCTAAATCTATATTGTGAGAATTTGTTTAATAATCATAAGGGCCATCGATACCCCATAATTTTTCCTGTGATTTTCCTCATATTTGTCTCTTATTATCAAATTAACAAAAAATAAGAAAGTGAAGTTTTTTGTTGATATTAAATAAATAAAAAATTGAATTTATTCCATCACATAACAACATTCAAGGGGAATGTGGAATAGCTCAACTCTACCATTGGGAAAGCTAATCCCTAAATGGCCTAGCTCTACCATTAGACATTTTAATTGCAAGTATTCAAGCCTGGTAAAACATCTATAAGAAGGAACTTGATTTAGATGACACAAGGAGATTAAAGGCTCCAACCCAAGGAACTCTTTTTTGTGTGTATCGTGTTATGTTGAGCATGAAGCTATTTCTCTTTTGAATGCTTCAAGACTCCTCAATCTCTTACATTATAGTTGATTAAGCAACTAAAATTTCCTCTCGCCATTTCTCTTTTGAATGCTTTAAGATTCCTCAATCTCTTATATTATAGTTGATTGAGCAAATAAAAGTTCCTCTCTCTCCATTATTGGTGTAAAGTCATTATGTGTTTTAAGCTTGTAAATGATATCGTCAAGAAGGTGGAAGCTATTCTTGTCATTCTATAGATCACCTACCTAAAAATATTTCCTTTGATTAGTGAGACCCAAAACTCAGATCCACGTGACCATATATAATAAAAATAATAATAGTGATGCTCTGTAGTTAACAATCAATATTTGGGGATCCAATGGGTCCCTTAGGCCATATATTATACTATTTGGTGTGGAAATGCCTTGTTTGCCTTGTATGTTGGTTGGGGCATGGAATTCCATCCTATTTTCTTCCCTCAAGAAGAAGAAAGGTCTTCATAGTTTGGGTACATTATTCTAGGTGGACCCATTTGAAGAAGAAAGGAAGGTAGGTCTTAATTGTTGGGGGGAGAAGGAACTTGGAAATGGGTGATATCATATGGATGGAATGAATATAGGTTAGGTATTCTCCCCATGGATCCTCCATGGCTAATGTCATTTCTCCATATTTTTGGTGCATGCTACTCTAAACCAGAGCCCATTGTCAACCCTATGCCAGGGCCTCTCATATTCCCTACATGATCGGGGCACTTGTGTAGATCCAAATCCACTCTACTAGGTAGACAACCTCCATATGTGAGCTAAGAGAATTGAGTCTAAATATCTATATATTGTATTAATCCTGACTATATATTTAATATATGTTTGCTACAAAATTAGAGATTGAAGATTTTTAAAAAATCAATTAATCATAGAAATAGACTAGGATAAACAACCTAACAAAATATTTTTTCTCATTTGAAAAAACAATAAATGATTTCAAATAAAAATGGTAATTAATTCCCAAAAATAGATTATATCCTATATATGTTTGTTGATATCCTCCCTAAGGATGTAATGGGAGGGCGAAGGGCCCATAGTAGAGTAATAAGTGGAGGTCATTCAATGAAAGGTGGACTAGGCCCACTATACATTTTATTATTAAATAAGACCCAATATAGTAATTAGTATTGAATAAATGTAATGGGATCTCATTAAAGAATGTCCACTAAGTAGTTAGGAGATTGTTATGATTAGGTTTTTCTTGTTAAGTATAAATAAGGATGGATTCCTCATTATGAGTTGTGTGGAAGAATATTATATTTGGAGCTTGATTCATTGAGAGGTCGCCCAATCTTAGGAGACAAGCGAATAGGAGTGGATTCCTTCCATAAAATGATCAATTGCGATGTGTTTCCCTACCTTAAGGGTTTTTTATATTAATAAAATTTGGATCATTGTTGATATCTCTTTTGTGATTCAATTTCTTTGGTTTAGGATCATAACAAGTGGTATCATAGCTTTTTCTTGGGCCAAAAGAGAAGATTTGTTTTCCTATTTTGTCATTTTTCAAAGAAAAAAAGAGAGTTGTGATGCTCAAATCAATTCATGTAGCTTTGTGGGACAAATTTGAAGAAAAGAGAATTTAATCTCAAACAATGAGTATTGTCACAAGTATTGTATAAACCATAAATATATATATTTTTAGAAAATATCTTTGTTACATAATCACAGATTAAAGATAAAAATAGATCTTCAGTTAATTATAGAACTAGACTATGTTAGATTTTCATTAGTTTTGTTAACATTAGATTTACCATAGCATTTTTATCTTTTTTTAACATTCAATAACCATATACTGAAATATATAAGCAACATATAAACAAGCACAAGAAGACATAAAGATTTATCTTGGGAAAACCCCAAACTCGGGGAAAAACCCATCCAATTTTTCTTAGAGATAATATTTATAATATTCCAATACAACCATGAACAAGATCTATTCACGAGAGAAAACCAACAATGAAAAACCCTGATAAAAAATACGTATCCCTTCTTCTTGTGAAATCCTAGCGAGGGTAGACAACTGAGTCACCACACAACTAGTGCAAGATAAGTGCATCACTAGAGCAAGATAGTACACCATAGAACTAGCACAACTGGTAATTTGTAACTGCAACTGCAACTGTAATTGCAACTATAACTGCTACTGCAACTGCAACTGTAACTGTAGATGTAACTGCTACTACAATTGGCACGAAGCAACTGGGAATCACCACACAACCTTATCACAACTCTTCTAGAGGTAGCACACAAGAGAGACCACCAAGAGCCACCAAGAACATCCTTCCCCAAGTGGGGCGCACTCTCCAAGAGAACCAAAACCCAAAAATAGAAAAATTGTCACAACTACAATTGTTAGCTTCCTAGTGCGCATTATAGAAGGAGAACTATCTGACTGTACAAATAAAATGATCCAACCCTTTATTTATACTAATCTTGGCACCTTTCTGGGGCCATTTTCTTATTTTGGGTCTTCTTATTTACTTTATTATTTCTATGGGCCGGCTTCTCTTCCTGGAAATTTTATTTCCACTTTATTATTTTCATGTGGGTCGACTTATTTTCCGGGGTGTCCTTCAACTATTCAATGGTCTTCCTTCGATTTCTGGAATCTTCTTCTTCTCTAAGAAAAGTTGTCCAGGAGGGAATACCTCCCGCTGCTACTAAAACATCAACACTCCCTCTTAGCTAGGGAGGTATTCTACCAAGATGTTTTCTTCTAATAGTCCAATGAATACCACTATAGTCCAATGACTATATTGCAATCATCTAGTATCCACAAGGCTACCACCATGCCATCAATAGCTCAAAACTTTTTCCACAGTCTATATGACTATGTTGCAATCAACTAGTAGTGCACAACTACTACCATGCAGTCCAATAGTACACAAATATTGTTATAGTCTCCACGACTATGTAGCAATCAACTAGTAAAACACATCTACTACCATGTTTTCTAGTAGTATAAAATTACTGCCATAATCTCCATGACTATGTAGAAATCAACTAGTATCACATAGCTACTACCATGTTGTCCAATAGTACAAAAATATTGCCATAGTCTCCATGACTATGTAGCAATCAACTAGTAGCACACAACTACTACCATGTTGTCCAGTAGTACAAAAATACTTCCATGGTCTCCACGATTATGTATCAATCAACTAGTAGCACACAACTACTACCATGTTGTCCAGTAGTACAAAACTACTTCCATAGTCTCCACGACTATGTTGTGATATTTCCCCTCTCCTAGTAGTCTTATTCACACCCATCCACTAGAAAAGAATATGACCATAGCCCAAAGGCTACGCCATGGTCCAAGACCATGCTACAAGTCTCATTCACACCTAACCACCTCACATGGCATAGGCAAGACTTGTGCTAAGATACACATTACTCCCTCAGTCACTCTACATGATTGATCTGGGAAACCCTTGTTAAATGAGGAGCTTGCTAGAGGAGAAACAACACACCTCCCTCTCAATGAGGGTGGACATTCAGCATCATGCCAAGATTTTCTCTGAAGTACTCATTCTTCACTCTAGACAAAGGCTTGGTGAGAATGTTCGCTATATGTTCATATGTGGATATGTATCAGAGCTCCAGTGTTCCTTTATGCACCATGTCTCATATGTAATGATATTTGATCTCTATATGCTTTGACTTGTCATGAAAGACTAGATTCTTTGAAAGCTTCACACAACTTTGATTATCACAGTATATCAAAGTTGGCTCCAACTCTAGATCAAATAACCTTGCAAGCAACTTCTAAAGCCACACTGCTTCACAGCTTGGAAAATTGGCTGCAATATACTCTACCTTTGTTGTACTAAGTGCCACTGACGTATATTTTATGCTTAACCATGAGATCATACCTAATCTCAAACTGAAGCAACATTCTGATGTGATTTTCCTATCCATTGCATTCTCCGCCCAGTCAGAGTTTGTATAACCTTGTAGCTTTAGTACACCATCTGAGACATATCTGAGTCCATATCCAAACGTACCATGAAGGTACCTCAACACATGATTTGCTTCTATCCAATGTACATTTCTAGGCTCAACCATGTACTAACTCAATGTGTTCACTACAAAGCATATATCTAGCCTGGTATTAACTAGCTACATCAAGGATCCAATCAATTGTCTATACATCATGGGATCAACCAAATATGAATATGAATCACTCAGGAGCTTCATATTCATAACCATAGGTGTGTCCATAGACTTGCAGTCCATCATCCTAAATCTTTGTAGGATCTCAACTGTAAATTTTCCTTGGCTAAGAAAAATCTCATTTGGTTTCTGCCACACCTCTAATCCCATCAAATCAAGATCATTCATTTCGAACTCTGAAGTGAGTTCCCTCTTACATCCATATATCAAAATCTCATCCCCTATAAGAAACAGTTAATCCAATATCAAGCGGAAATCATTCCCAAACTCATCAAATAACTTTTTGTTTTGGCATACCAATCCCTGGGTGCCTGTTTAAGCACATATAATGATTTCTTCAAATTTGTAGACATGAGACTCCTTCTCGTGTATCTTGTGGTTGCTCTATGTACACTTATTTTGTCCACTAAAGCAAGTGTCTCATCATAATATTCTCCCTCTTTCTGGGGGAATCCTCTAGCCACAAGTATTTCTTTGTACTTCTCTATGCTGCCATTTGTAGCATGTTTGATCTTGTAGATCCACTTGGAAGTCACTACTAACTTCCCTTCCGGTCTCAAAACCACTTCCCATGCATCATTCTTCATGATGGACTGGTATTCTTCCATCATGGAATCTTTCCACACTCGTTGCTTAGTAGATTCCTCAAAAGTGGAAGGTTATGAATCAATGATTTTACTCATCAGGGCCACATACCTAGTGTTAGGGAGTATTAATTTATAAAGTCAAAACAATTGGTTTTGTTGCTAATTGAGTCTTGTAGTCATGTCCTGGTCTCTTAAAATATCATGTGTCAAGGTTCGATGGTATTTCTATCAATGTAATATTGATGAGGCGATGAGGCATGTGGAGCACTCCTGGTCATTTTTGTGATTATTTCGGTATCCTCGGCATTACCTATGGCCTTCTAGATGCAACAATGGAAATGACACTATCACATATTGACAGAGAGAGAGAGAGAGAGAGAGAGAGAGAGAGAGAGAGTTCACAAAAGAAACTGTTGAAACAGAGATTTAGCAGCAAATTTCCTAATTGTTGTGAAATGTTATTTTCATCATAACTTTAAAAATACAAATTGGGTTTTTCCCAAATTTGTTGTGAAGAGGAATCATAGTGTCATTAATTTTCTGAAAAAAATTCATCCCAACCCAGTTCTCCATGTCAGAGAAAAATCGAAATTGCCAGTCATTGCGAAATCTCTTGGTTGTTGCGAAATCTCTTGTAGCTAATTGTTTTTGTAGTTCACTTCAACCTCATATTTCAAGCAAATGGTGATAGATATCAACAAATTGAAAGACGTTTTTCTTAAGCACGAGTTCATCTACAAAACCGTCTCTTAGTTTTTGCACAGGTATCATGGTTTGGGATATTTGAAGGGATATTTACAACCTATTTTTACAGATTTTCACCTAATTTAACTAGTCAAAAACTAAACCCTAAAAAATAGGAGTTAGTTTGTAACTCCTTCTTGAATGTCAAACACTAACTATTTCGACCTAATTGAGTTAGATTGAAATTTAATTCTATATATTGTGAAGGAAAGATTGAGAAAAGGGTTGGAGACTTGAAGAAAAAGACTCTTTGGTTGTTGTATATTTTTTGTTAATGAAATCTTTTAAGCTGAAGGACTTTAATATTTTGTCTCGGAGATTCTTGTGTTGGTGATCTGCAGTATTTTTTCTTTGTGAATGTTTTTCATCTTGTTTATCATTATGTCTATTCTTCTATTCTAAGTGAATGATTATAGATAGAGAAATCATTGTTGATGCTCTTTATCTCACATTCATGTTTTCTACATTAGTCTTCTGATATTGTGACAGAACTCATTCATTTCTTGGTGCTCTGTTATCATTGATGTGTTTCTTTATTCCCACCACCATACTATAATACTTATGATGACTGACAAATTGCTAGATACCTAGCCTATGAAGTACATTTGTTCATATCAACCAGTTTTGAAAGCTTTGATTTGGCCTATCTTTATTATTACTCCATGCCCAATGAGTGTTTCACTCAACCCTACCAACACATTTTGAAAACCTTACTCAACTGAAGATCTAGTGATTGTGTTTATTAAATAATCATTCTTTTATGTGGTTGATTTATCAGAGAGAGCCCTCTCTAGGTTGGAAGAGCTAACTTATAATCTACAAGTTGGTTTGTGGTTACCCCTGGGTTTTCCTTCCACAGCTAAGGAAAACTACAGAGTGATAACATTTTGGCGTCGTTGTCGGGGAATGAAAGTGAAATCTTCCCTGGAAAAGAACGACAAAGTTTCAGGTTTGATTCCTGAAGGGTAAACAGAGAGTGAGACACATAGGTTGGTTTCATATTTTACCCTAGTGACTCCATTTTCAGAATAATTCAGATTTCAGAGTACCAATGGCGACTCCATTGTCAAAATGATTCATTGCTTGAGGGATTTACTGGTGACTCCACCACACTATGAGGGACTCGGATGCTTCTTCTATCATTGCAAGGTATGCATGCTTGGAATTTTCATAAATTTATGGTTTCCCTAATCTATTACCCAAGGATGAATATTTTTTAAGGAATGGTCCAAAATTTAGTAGAGAAGATTTGAGTTTGGCCTTGAAACATATCTCGGATTTCCGTGACTTTATTGATCTTCTTAGAATCAAGAATGAAGATGTATTTCTTATATTTTTTTATGATTCGTTCCAAGGAAAATGTAGAAGTTGGGCTAAAGGTTTTCCTACTAGGTCCATTAAATCTTTTTCATTTTTTTGGCTCATCTTTCTCGAAACATACATGGAGAAAACAAAGTTTGTGGTAGCCCCTGTTTCCATTCAAGGTTTTGAAGAATGGAATGATATGTACACCAATGATGAAGTGGATGAAAACTTTTCTTCATTTTTGTCTTCTTATTTAAAGTCATGCAAATGTAGCTTGAAAGATAAAATCCATTTTTTAGATGAGTTTGCCAAGGACATTGAAAAAGAGCTTGAAGCTTTAGAAGATCAGGAAATATCCCAAATTCTTCCATTACAGGGTATTTCTTTCGAAGTTTCATTTCAGCAAAAGAAAAAAGACAAATTGCTTCATTTGCCCTTTGATATTGAGGATGAGGAATGTTTTGATCGTGAGTTTGAAAAAAAAAA
>WSFP011412988.1:0-24235 GCA_009831015.1 Picea engelmannii | reverse complement strand
GATGCATCGGGGTTTTCCTCCCAGTAGAAGTTCAGAGTTACTACAAACTCAGGGGAACGTTTAAGCACTGGATTTGTTTTGAGTTTCTATCAGAAGCACGTCACCAACAAGATTATGGAGTCTTGGTGGAGAGAAGATAAAAATTTCACCAACCGAACCTTCGGCTGGTACCCAATGGCTAACCCGAGGGAGCCGTATATATACTGAGACGAACAAAGTTCGCTCACACAAGAATTATCCAAAATACTTGGAATATAACAAAATAATCCATGAAGGAATAATGTATAAAATATGAATAGATAAGATAAGATGATATAAGATGATTACAATTGAGAATAATGGCTCGTTTATATACCCATGCAGGGGTTCCCTTAACCAATAGTCATGTCCTTTGAGACATGAACTTTCATTATTAATAATTATTATTATTTATTAATTAATTATTATGTTATGAATATCTATTTATGTATATTTATGTTCATAACATTTCCTTCCCCTTAAAATGCTTTTCCCTCAAAGCATACTTTATGGAAGACTTATTTATTGCTCTAGCTCGTAATTATTGTCACCTGATTCTTCATTATCAAGTTAGTAATTGTTGAGGACTTGAGACGATAGGATTTTCTAAGCGTTGAGCAGAACTGTCGCATTGTAAAGAAGTCTGCCCATCCTAATTCGATCTTTTGTATGGGGAGTTTATAGGGTTCTTGGAAAGAACTTGATGCATTTTGACTCCCATGATAACTTCTATTTTGAGCATCACTTGTAGTGGAAGTAATATTCTTCGACATATTGGTCATTTGTTTCTGTTGATACAAGGATTGGCTAAAGTATTGATTTTTGTGATTAGGATGTTGGTAAGGCATCCTTGCAACTCGATCCTTACTTCGTATACTTGTATCTTTTTGTTGATTAAATTTTGGAATTGAGTCTTCTTGATATCTATGGCTTGTTGGTACCTTGACATTTGAAAACTTCTTTACATCAGCTGGATTTGCCTCCTTTTGAGTTGTAATGTTGATTGGGTCTGTCATTGTTTCCTTATCGACGAATGATGTTTTGCGATCTAGCTTTTCTTGTAAAGTCTTCTTATCATGCTTCAAATTTTTAATTTGTGTTAATAAATCTTGATTATGAACCCTTAGGCATGAAAGTTCTTCTTTATCTTCTGATTTACCAACTTTATTTATAATATTTCGATTCTCAGGCTTTTCATCTTTCATCTTTTTAATTTCTTCAAGCAAATTTTGATTAAGGTTTTTCAAATGAGAAGCTTCTTCATCATTTCCTGATAATTTCTTCCCGAGATCTTGATTCTCTTGCTCCAACTCCTGGACACGTTGTTTTGTGTCCCTTGACTTCTTAATTTGAGTAAGTAGTTTTTCACTATGATTTTTTAAGCGAGATATTTCTTGGTTTTTATCAACAATGACTTCATCATATTCTTTTTGCATGTTTGATATCAAGTTCTGATTATCTGGAAGGATCACCTTCGAGATATATTTAAAGTCTTTTGATGAAGGTGTTATCGATTTTGACCTCATAGTAATGTATTGAAGAGTCATCATCTTCTTTTTATAGGGAAAAGTCACAAACTTGTTTTCCGTGTTTAAAATGAAGGTTTCTAGTTTTGTTAACCAGTGTAACTCGAGAATGATGTCAATCTCTTCTTGAAACATAGTTGTAACATTGAATTGGGATATATATTCATAATCATCAATTGTTACTTGCACGTATTTAATTTTATATTGTCTCTTGCAAAAAATATTTGTCTTTTCACTTATGTTATGCTCCAAAATAAATAATTGATTCGCCAAATTAATATTAATAGAATTCTCATCCCGGGTCATGCTGACAACGATGTTAACTTCTTTTCCTTGAATACTTCCCTTTAATGTAAATAACCCGAAAAATGAAGTGCGACAACCTTCATAAGAAAATCTTCCTTTTTCCTTAGTAGACTCCATTTCGCTTTCGTCAATAATTTATGATAAAATAATCTTTTATATATATATATATGTATGTATATATAAAAATATAAAAAAAAATTAATGAGTTAGGATTTTTTTTTATTTTTTTATGAACATAAATATACATAAATAGATATTCATAATTTATTGATTAATTATTATGTTATGAATATCTATTTATGTATATTTATGTTCATAACATATACCTAATGACTCTCCTCTGCAGATTGCATGGGGATAAAGATTGCTCACGGTTTTTAGAGGCTTGGATGCCTTTAGATTATACGATAGCCATTTCAGGCACGAGCTTCAATTGGGGTGCCATCATCTCCAAACAACTGAGCACTTGCATACAACAAGCCCAGATGCCGAAAGAGGGAGAAACCCTTTCATTCAACATGGCCTCATATATGCTGGACATTATTTGCATCAGGAATGTTTTTTCTGGAATGAACTTAAACTGGCACTCCTCCGAGCTCCTAGTCCATGTATACTTCAACATCTTATGGGAAAATAGATACAAGAAATCCTTTTCTCTTATATGTGACCAGTTTATTGCACACATTTATTCCTTGTTGTTCAATAAAGAGTGCCCAAGGTTGTCAGATGAAGCAAAAAAGGTTGTATCGAAAGTAGGTCACTGGTATCTAGATGAGCGTGAGACCTACATCAGGGTTTTCGGTGCCACAGGGGCACCCCATCTGTTACCCATATATGTCCCCGATCAACTAGTGTTAGGAGAAATTTGTTATCAGACCATTCTGCAAGGCTGTAATGCCACTTTAGTAAAAGACAAGAAGCGAGCCTTCATACCTTATGGGTTTCATATTGGTTTCTACATAGTCAAGGACACCGCGCAAGCTAAGCAAGAAGGTCTAATTCAATTGAAATTTTGATTCAAGACTGACCGTTTTCGAAAGAACGATCCCAAGGGTCTGGTCCTAAAACATGCATCGCATGTATCATCCTGTTGGCCTTATGCCCATGACTGGTTTGAAGATGAAATTTTCACTGAAAATGCCCAAGACTGGAATAAAGTGGCGACAAGGATGGTTGATCCTAAAACACCCAGATTCAAGGCCATGAGTTGGGAGGAGAAAGCGACATCCTTGGAGCAAATGGCTCAAGAAATTCTCAAGACCACAGAAGGAAGGGTGGCATCTGAATCGGGCGAAGTGGTGGGCGATCCCCAAGAAGCCATCGAAGCAACATAAGTTTATCAGGAATCCCCCATACAAATCAGGGATTCCCCTGAGGTTCAAGTTGTACAAGGGATGGGGGGACTTATGTGGCAACAGGCTCAGATGCTAATGAAGCAGATGCAGGATAATCCAGACCTCATCATAATACCTAGGCTTCCAACTGATAACCCAGAAGGAAGCCCAACAGAGCCAAGCGAACCCGATTTTACAAACCTTGGTATCACCAATGGGTCAGAAGACCCTGAATCTACAACATCACAGGTCAATTCACCGGTAGGCGAGACGACTCAACCATAGACAAGCCTGGTGTCAGTAGAAACACACACGTCTAATCCTTTGAGAAAACTTATAACTACATATAGTGATGATGAAAGCCCAAATTCATCTCATGACAACCCTGTGCGTGTCTAAGAGGAAAAAGGACCTGAGAAAACTTCTTCTCTTGAGCAAGAAGGGCAAACAAAGGAGGTCCCGTAAAAGGAAACAGAAGTTGAAAGTGGCCTTGAAAAAAAGGAACGCGACATATCAGAGACTGAAGCATATCTGAAGGACAAGCCCGAATTAGATGAGCCATAGAAAGAATCCCCACAAAAGGAAATCAATGATTCTGCGGCCAATGAGAAAGTAAGTAAAAATTCGGTGCCGGACGTCGCTATTCCACTCAATACTAAAACCCCCGACGAGAGACAGGTAAAGTCCAGGTTTACGAGGCACAGTGAGGAAGTTCAAGAGCCTGATCTTGAACAAGTATACACCATGGGTAGTCTGGGAAACATAATCACATGGGGCGATCAATAGATACCTGAGCCGGTAGACGAGGTAGAAGATATCTATGCGATCTCCTACGATCGAAAGAGAAAGGCGATCGTTCAAAGGACTGCAAAGAAAAGAAATATCACGTTGGATAACTCTGTCTTTGTTACTACAGAGGAGAAATTTATAAACACCACAGACGCCCGGACGACTAAACTTATCGGCATGGGGAAGGCACTCTCAAAGGCCACCCTGGACAGAGACAAAAGGGATGAAAAGGATCTATCCAAAACCCTAAAGGAGACAGAACACTTGTGTCATATGGCTAAATACTATAAAGGCACCACACAGACCGCTGTGTACTTGAAAGGTAAGTTCGAAGAAGTTTACAATGAGTTCAAGAAAGAAAGACACCTTTTAACTGCGAAAATAACTGAGTTCTAGGAGGACACTCATATGGCACTCACGAAATGCAAGGATATGGAACGATGGTATGAAAGGGCACAACAAGCAGTAGAAATACTCGAGTACATGGGTGCAGTCCAACAGGGTCGAGACAAAGAACATGGCATTTGGACGGTAGGAAAAATTAGTCTTAATCATATGAAGCGATCAACCGAGTACTGGGCTAAGATGTCTCAGGACCCACACCGAGAAATCCAAGAGCAGTGGATCAGATGCAAGAAGCACTGGGATAAAATTAATAAAGCAATGAAGGATATCGAACTCCCCGAGTTCGACACCCCTGATAACTTTGCTGACCTAAGCGACATAGTTGAGTTGCATGCCAAATAAGATTCACTATGGACCGAAGAGCTCACAAAGATGACCGACGCGAGGCCAAGGAAAGTGCAATGATTTGCAGAGCATCCAATCAGATCTCGAACCATGATACAATAGTTGAACTCCAGTCTAGTGAAGTACTAGATGCATGTGATGGACATAAGAGGAATACATGCGACTCCGATGGAACAACAAAAATTTCCATGGGCCCAAACTTGTGAAGATTTGTTTATCAGTTGGTCTGAGTATGAGAGAAATCACCCTTTTCAAGAGATATCTCGGGCTGACTGTTAAAGAAACTGTTAGTATAGGATGCCATGTGGCGATTTTTTTTTTTTTTTAAACTTCACTTAGCCGTTAATTTCAGTTAAACTTTACATTATAAATAAAGACATTGACCAATTAGTTAGAGGTCGATGGTTGTTGCAAGAAATCTTTCTTTCTGGTTGTTAAGAATTATTTTGAAGCTACTATGAATTGAGAAGTCCTTCTGGACCAAAGACAAAGTTATTTTCATCAAATGCATGTGTGAGTGGATGCAACGAAGAATTATTTCCTATCTCATTTCATGAATAGATGTAACAAGTAAGAGCTGTCCAATTTATTATCAAGTTATCTGGTGCAATTCTTTACTATTCTTTTCTTTAATGATGAAGATGACGAATCATTGTTTGATTATGTGATGAATGATTATGGTAGATGAGTTATTTTGCTTACTGTTATCTTATTGCATATGTGTTTTCTTTCTGATAATTAGTAGTCTCATACAGTAATTGGTTGCTCACATGGTTAACGTATTAGTACTAGGCCTGTGGTATAGAATTGTCGTCTGCATGTTTGAGTAGCGGGATATCCCAAGCTCAATCTCTTCCCCAATAGTTAGAACTTAATTTTGTTTGTTGACAAGTTATTTTATATTGGCTTACACCTCACATCGGTCCCATCTAAGAGAAAATACAAAAAGAGATAGTCTAAATTGAAGGAAGAGCCTTCACAAGAAAACGTTAAATCCCATCAATTAATTGGCCAGATCGCGGTATCTGGGGAACCATTCCATTCCAAACACTACAGAGTTTAATTGGGCCTCAGTGGCGGGTTTGGTTCCTACTGTTGAACTAGGTATTTGAGACCCATCAATAGAATTGGTTCTATAAGGAGGGCTCGAGAATAAATGGTTGAATATGTATTTTATATAGCATTTCGAACAACCTACAGATTCGTAACAACCCACATGCATGACTAGTCATTCCCAAGACAACCCACACACGCTGAGTACTCCTGGAACGAGTAACTTACCCCAACCCAAGGAAGAACCTTTTCACCCTGAAATACCTTATGCTCTTCTTCACAAGGAAGTAAATCAATTCAGAATAATCACAAGAGCCTATACTCAGTAGATCAGTGCATTGTCCTTAGCTCCCATACTCCCTCAAAGAAAACAAAAAAGCAGTCCAGTGGTTAGTACTCCCGACGAGGTTTTCGTACACTCGGTAGAAGACTTAATAGATTTTTCGATTACCAAAATCCAAGAACCTCTTGATTTGATACCCGAAATGCCAACCGACAACATCTCTGAAATGAACGATTTCTCGGAAGAAGAGGAGTTTAACTCAGAGTCTGAAGATATGGAAGGAAACAATGACCATAATGATGAAAGGGGAAACCTGCCTCTGAAAATCAACCCTGGTTAGACAGAGACGCTTTGGCCCTCCCGGGACCAGTCCATAACCTTCCCCAGCATCCAGAGAAGCTGTTTCCTAAGCTCGATCCCGAAACCTATGGATTGCCTGAAGATCATATCAAGAAATTTATAGTAGCAATCAAACTTATGAATGTCCAACATGAATACGTAGTTTGTAGGCTTTTCCCCTACACGTTTGAAAATTTAGCTTCCACGTGGTATTTTAATCTGCCAGTAGGATCTATAACTAGCTGGACCAAGTTTCAAAAACAATTTCTAGATAAATTTTCAGAGGAAACTACTACGGGAGATTTGATGGCTGAGTTATTCGCTGCCACCATGAGTTTGAAAGAAAGAGTCAAATATTTCAATCAAATATTCACGACCATCTCAAAGAAGTTTCAACCCCAAGCGAAACCAACCTAGAAATTGAAAATCGAGGTGTACGCTAACGTGCTCCCGACTTCTATCTCTATGTTTGTAAAAAGAGTCACCAAGCGAACCATGGATGAAAATTTTGAAGAAGACAAAATGATAGAATTCCATATGAAAGGGTGTAAAGAGGGCCAGGTCTCTCTAGTTAAGAAATAAGCTTAGCCTCCTCTCAGGAGAGGACTCCTTTTGGCTAGACCGCCTGGGAAACAAACAGAGCAGACTCCCGACAAAGGTAACAAAGACATAGAATACCTCCAATGCATGGTTAAGAAATTATCAAACAATATCATAGACATGAAGAGGAATGCATGGGAGGGAAACCAAGGCTAAAGGCCCTACAAGCCTTTCTTTAAGAGGAACCCACCGTTCAAGGCAATTGAGCCTCCCCGAACTAACTTAAATATTCATCTAGGTAATGTTGCATTTGATTATTTTTGTAATTATCACCAGGAAAACCACTCCGAAAGAGACTTCCCTCAATGGGTGCATGCCATGAATTTGATGGCCAATTGGTTTCTAGACGAAGTCTCCTTGATCGAACAACCAAGCAGTTCGGCTATGAATATTGTTGACCAGGAAGAGATTGATCCAACATAATATACAACCATGCTGATATGGGATCCCGACCTGATCATGCCTTCCGACAACATATTTGAGTCTTAGGAAAAACCCACGGAGGTCTCGGTGATACAGACACGTAGTAAGGGTCCACCTGGTTCAAAAGATACCACTGCCACCCAGACCTCTAGAAGTAATGCAACTCCCGATCGCCCGAAAACACCTTTTTCTCTTGGTAATAAACCTATAAGAATACATACCCGAGAATAACCCAAACTGGATTACAACATAGTTAAAGACTAATATATTAGTTATGCACATATGCATGATTCCTCAACAGAAGGAATTTCTGTTACAAGCTTTGAACTCAGTAGAAAATCCGACGACATGAAATGGTTAGGAAATAATTCTACCCCCCACAGATTTGGTGAACAAACCAACCGTGAACACCTGCTTGGAAGATAGGAAGGAAAATCCTTTTGTCCCACCGTTCCTCTTAACGTTTGAATTCTTCAATAGAAACCTTCACAGTTGTTTGGTAGATTCTGGGGCGTCTTCCAATGTTATGCCTTTGTCTATTTGAAAAAAGTTAAATGTTGTTCCTCTCAAGAGTGATAAACATGTCATACAACTAGACAGAACCCAAGTCAAGGTCATGGGAGAAATCAAAGATGTAATGATGAGAATAGGTACACACCCCAAGTTTGTGCAAGTGATCGACATCATTGTGGTAGATATTCTAGAGGCCTATGGGTTATTACTGAGTCAAGATTGGTCTGAAAAGGTAAACGGATATTTCAGTACAGACTGGGAAGAACTTTGGCTACCACTGAAGGGATACAAGAACATGATCATAATCGATAGGGAGAGATATCTGAAACACACGGTCACTGATCTAGAAACCCTGAACGAACCCTCATCCACAAAATTCCCTGTTTTGGGCAATTATTACTACGAATCCCACTTTAGAAACTTTGCTCCTCTCTTGTCTGATGCCCCCCTCACTCAAAACTATGAAATGGTTTTTTCAAGAGAAATCGCCGATACCGACAGAAGACACCCTTTTCTGTTAAGATCCTACACTATAGATTACAGAAAAAAAGATAGGAGAGCAAGAAATTAACAAGGAAAAGGAAAAGGGCGATTGCCATTCAAAAATTTGGACCTTATATTTTGATGGATCTAAATCGCAAGAAGGGTCAGGATCATGTTGCATCCTCATTGATACTAAAGGTCAGCGCCATTTCCTATCTTGTAGGCTAGAATTTGAATGTACAAACAACACTGCTGAATATGAAGCTCTAGTACAAGGATTAAAGAAGGATATAGACTTGAATGTCAAAGAATTGAAGGTTTTTGGAGATTCTGAAATCATTGTTAGACAAGTAAGGAATACTATACATTGCAATTCTCCTCACCTAAAGAACTATCAACAAGAGGTGCATAGGTTAGTAGATCATTGTGAAGCCTTCAATATTACAACGATCCCCAAAGCAAAGAATATTCTTGCTGAATCCTTGGTCACAACGGCTTCCAGATTGTTGCCTCTGGAAGATTATGAAGCCTCCCGATTCACTATGGATATGCTCTACAAACCGTCGGTGCCGAATAACATTTATAATTGGAAAGTCTTTGAAGGAGATGAAAAGATCATAAAATTCCTGACTAACAAAGACAATTTCAAAGATTTGGCTATTGATGATGAAGTGTTCCAAGATAAATCAACAGAGACCGATCCTAGGACAGGAAAACCTATTGATAAATCAAAGTCTCACACAATCCCAAAAGGTATAGCGAATCTAGAAAATCTATTTGATCTAAAAGAGCGATTTAAGGGGCCTAAAAATGAAAAGACTGGTAGCTCTTGTCCCCTGCATGAAACTATAAATCTTGGAACCTCAGAAAACCCAAATAATGTGAATCTCGGCAAGACTATATCCAAAGAGGAAAGGAAATATTATCTCAAATTGTTTAGACAATACCAAGATGTCTTTGCATGGTCCTATCGATATCTGAAAATGTATGATACCCACATCATTCAACACACTATCCTGTTAAAACCTGAAGTGAAACCTTTCCAAAAAAATCTCCGAAAGTATCACCCATCCCTGGAACCTCTCATGTATCAAGAACTAAAAACACTTTTAGATGCCAAGATCATTTTCCAGGTTAGGCATTCCACATGGGTAACAAATCTTGTCCCGGTGAGGAAAACGTCGGGAGAGATCCGCCTATGCGTAGATTTTAGGAACCTCAACAGAGCTTTAGAAAAGGAGAATTACCTAGTCCCGCTGATGGAGCAAATCCTGTAGACTATGTATGGATTGAATATTTTCTCTCTACTAGACGGTTTCTTAGGTTACAACCAAGTTCTGGTTTCAGAGGAATACCGTTTAAAAACCACCTTCCGAACAAAGTGGGGAACCTTTGCTTATAAACGAATTCCTTTCGGGTTAATTAAGGTAGGAGCAACCTTCCAAAGGGCCATGGACATAGATTTCTGGAGACTAATCAATAAATGTGTGTTAGTATATCTAGATGATGTAACAATGTATTCAAAGAATAGAGAAGAGCACATCCAACACTTAACTCAGATTTTCGAAAGGTGTAGGAAATATGGTATATCCTTAAACCCTAAGAAAACTATCTTTGGTGTCGAGGAAGGTAAGTTGTTAGGTCATGTTATATCTTAAACATGCATTCGCATAGACCCAAAAAGGATTAAGGCCATAGCTCAACTCCCCTTTCCCCATAACAAGAAATCTATACAGTCCTTTTTCGGGCAAATCAATTTTGTGAGGAAATTCACTCTCGATTTCACGGAAATCATCAAACCCTTACAAAATATGATTCGTAAGGATGTTGAATTTAAGTGGGATGATGAGCGAAGAGGTGCTTTAAGTAGTATCAAAGCCGCTATATCCCGGGCCCCGGTGTTGCGAAGTGAAGATTTCAATAGAGACTTCTTCCTCTATACTTTCGACTCCGACCAATCGTTAGCCACAGTTTTGACTCAGAAGGATGATGACAACAATGAGGCCCCATGTCATTTATGAGTACTAATCTTCAAGGAGCTAAGCTCAATTATATTTCTATATACAAACATGCCTATGCGGTATATAAGATAGTAAAACATTTTAGGTCTTACATCCTCAATAACCACACTAAAGTGATTGTGCCACACCTTGTAATCCGATCCTTGTTTACCCAACAAGAAATGGGAGGAAGAAGAGGGAACTGGATGGAAGTAGTCCAGGAATTTGATCTAGATATAAAACCTGCCAAACTAGTAAAAGGACAAGGGTTATGCAAGCTTACAGCCGAAGCCCAAGACCAAGTAAATGAAGATTCTGGATGGGATAACAAAATGGCACTATGGTGTGGTGAAGTATCATACATCTCCCCAGGACAAGAGTCTTGGTATAAGGATTTAACTTATCTCCTACACCATGGGACTTGTCCAGAAAATCTCAAACCTAGGGAAAGGAGATCTCTCAGGTTAAAATTTGCACAATATCTCCTTATAAGTTTAGTACTCTTCCAAATCAATTATGATGGGGTACTATTAAGATGTCTTGAACATGAAGATGCAGACAAAGTGCTGAAGGATCTCCATGATGGCCCTACCAAGGGACATTTTGTAGGAAACACCAACGCTTATAAAATTCTGAGAGTCGACTATTATTGGCCCACCTTGTTTAAAGACGCTCATACCTACGCTAGAAACTGTAAAATTTGTCAAATGAGCATAGGGAAGGAGAAGAGAGAAACAATCCCACTCCAACCTGTGACTATATCGAGGCCTTTTGAGCAATGGGGGTTGGATATCATAGGATAAATTACACCAAACTCTTCAAGACGACATAAGTACATTCTTACTACTACCGATTATTTCACGAAATGGGCAGAGGCCATCCCTTTGACTCATGTAAACGAAAAAGTAGTGATCCAATTTATAGAACAACAACAGATCACAAGTTTTGGTGTCCCTTCTATCCTAGTTTTTGATAATGCTGCTTATTTTTATTCCACCTTTTTGATAGAGTTTTCTCTGGACAAAGGAATCATAATTAGGTACTCGACGAATTATTATCCCTAGGGAAACGGTGTGGAAAAATCAACTAACAAGAACCTAGTGAGGATATTAAAAAAGACGGTTGTAGATAACCAAAAGAATTGGCATAATCTACTTCATAACGTTCTGTGGTCCGATAGAGTCACACCCAAATAAGCTATCGGAAATTCCCTGTACTTTCTGGTCTATGGGAAAGAATCCATCCTCCCAAATGGGATCTATCTTCCATCTCTTCAACTAGCCCAAGATTCTAGCGAGGAGCCTTCATCGACCATACAATGAAGAATCAACACTCTGCTCATGTTGGATGAAGAAAGAGAAAAGGTTAAGTCAAAATTCCTAGCTCACCAATAGATAGTGAAAATATGGTTTGATAAGCATAAGGCTAAAGAGAAGAACTTCGAAGTAGAAGACCTAGTCCTAAAGTGGGACAGAGCAAATGAACCGAAAGGGAAGCATTCTAAGTTTCAAAATCTATGGCTTGGACCTTTCCAAGTGGCTGAAAAGATTGGGGCAGGCACGTATCAATTGCAGAATCTAAGGGGGGAAAATGATGCCCTTCCAGTGAATGGCTAGGCCCTAAAACAATATTTTTAGTAATAATATTTCATTAAAAAAAAACAAAAAAACAAAAAATCCCTTTTGTTTGTATGTTGTTTTCATGATTTCGGTTCTAGATAGATCTTTGCGATTTTGCTCTATTTTCTTTTTGCAGTTTTGTTTTCCGCACTTTTGAAGGTTTTGTTTAGCAAGACAATGGTCAACATCAAATAATGCGACATAATGAACTCTGTTCCTAACTCATCGCTCACAAACAACACAAGAAGCATCCAGGAACCTATGGTCACTTTGAAGAGTCCTCTACCCAAACTGTGCAAATGAACAACTTTGGAGAAATGTCAGAAGTGTCTGCTTAGTGGTTTGGTAAGACCATGAGGGAAAGTTGGAAATCCAAAAAGGACTACATGAGCCCGGAAGTCAAAGCTAGCAAAGAATTCACCTTAGCCATCTCTCTTTTCAAATTAAAACATACGTCATCCTCTCTCACTCACTCAGGGCATTTTGCCGAAATAAAGTTAAACTATAGCAAATGAGTGAACAATGGGAGAGGGTATAAAGATATCTCCATCGGGGCTATAGACGCTCTCTAGTAATGGAGAAAGTTCTGTGATGTCGGGGTGACTCCATCGTGGCTAAGGATGCTCGCTCGCAACAGAGCAACACCATAGCAAGTGATCAAAGGTAACTAAAGGCTTCATGCTAGTGAATACTTTGCTAGATTTTTGTCTAAAGGCGCATGAGTTAGGGTTATAGGAACGAAGGAGGAATAAAGGTTAAAACCCCATGGGTATAACCAGAAGCATCAACCGAAGAAGTTCAAAGTGAAAAGGTAAAAGAGGCTCGGATTCAAAACCAATCAAGGTTCTCCATCAACCTCCGTATCAGCCAAGCCTTGGAGAAGGAACAAAGATTCTGATTTCGCCCAGTGAATCTCCATTTGTTGAGCACTCAACACACCCTAAAAATGTCTATGTCAAATTTTTACTTTTTGGGTACCACTTGAACTTTCGTACTGTCTGATTGCGCTTTAGTATGAAATTTTTTCCCATGCTTATCATTTATGTCTTCATGTTGAGTCATTTAAAGTATGCTTGAACATGTGAAAATCATCTTAACTTTAAAAGGGACTAACATTTACTTAAGGAATCGATAGTCTAAAGTTTTCCCCAACGTGCTTAGGAAATTTGACATCGGGAAAGATTAAAAGTGACAAAAATCGCTTGAGAAAACCAAAATAGCCGAGCGCCAAATTTCACTAGCGTCGGTAGAAGGAGGTCTCTTGTCTTCGCGAATAAGCTTCACTAAAGATATCGCCAAAGACCGATCCGTTTGGCATCAGCAGAAAAACAAGAAGAGTAAGCATTGTGCAAGTAAAAGAGTGGTATCGCCGACTCTTGAAATGTTTTCGACATCGGAGATTTACAAAGGTGATAACCCACAAAGAAACTACGCACTCGAACTATCCCTGATCGCCGATCCACGATACCTTTCAGAACCAAAGGTTGTCTCAGGAGGGCACCAATGGAAAATTACACAAGGATATCACCGATCCTCGATCTGTCCACCAGAGAGACATGACGTGATGAGATGTTTCAGTCGTAAGATATGTTAGGTACAACACATTTAAAATGTTATTTAATTCATGGATCGTGCATTAGTTGCTAATTTGTGCGCAAATCAAACGAGACAATTTAAGCCTGCCGATACAATGCATCTCCCTCCATGCCTCCACCGTCAACCAAGTTAGAATTTATTTGCAGAGATCCAATGATAGTTTGTTTTGAATTGCATTCATTACTCATATTAACCGATTGATAAGAATGATAGGATCTCTCCCATTATATTCTTTTGATTCATTGTGTATGAACCTATTCTGCATGGCAAGGCGTTCAGAGAACATAGAGGAGCAATTCTATAAATCCAGAGAAGACTTCCAAGGTTCAGTGAGTATTAAACAAACTTTTTAGCAAGCATTACATGTATGTATCGACTTATGGTGTTTTACGGTTGATTTCATATGTTTCCACCCAACGCTACTCTGTACGCATGTTTAAAGGACCATTTTCAGTTTCAGGAATGATTCCTCCGAAGAAACCCACCACCAGGAAATCCCCAAGAGCACCAAAGCTGCAAGAACCAGAGGTAGGAGAAGGTTCCTCCCCAGCAGTTGTGAGGCAATTGGAATTCACTCCAAACTGGTGCCCGTCATTAAGACAACCACCAAGAAGGCTTGCGTCCAACCCTCAACCTTTGGAGACACATAGGCGAACATTGGGGCCAAAACAATATTTCCTCGTTGGGAATAATGTTTTAATAAAATCAAGAAGGAAGAACCCCTCGAGTATACCCCGCACAACGATCCTGATACAAGAAGACTCGACGATGAAGTTCTCTCGAATGTCCACAAGGCCTATTTTCACATGGTGGTAAGAAGGACTCCAGTATTTCCCTGCATTGAACTCTTGAAATGGCTTATTGATAACACCGATTCACATAGGTTTTTAATTAAGGATGACAATGGCAGATGCATTAGGGTTTTCCTCCCAATAGAAGTTCAAAGTTACTACAAACTCACAGAACCAAAGGAATGTTTAAGCACTGAATTTGTTTTGAGTTTCTATCGGAAGCACAACACCAACAATATTATGGCATCTTGGTGGAGAGAAGATAAAAATTTCACCAATCAAACCTCCGGTTGGTACCCAACGGCTAACCGGAGGGAGCCGTATATATACCTGATGGCTCTCCTCTGTAGATTGCATGGGGAGAAAGATTGCTCCCGATTTTCAAAGGCTTGAATGCCTCTAGCTTATATGGTAGCCATTTCAGGCACGAGCTTCAATTGGGGTGCCATCATCTCCAAACAATTGAGCACTTGCATACGACAAGCCCAGATGCCAAAAGAGGGAGAAACCCTTTCCTTCTACATGGCCTCATATTTGCTGGATGTCATCTGCGCCAGGAACATTTTTTATGGAATGAACTTAAACTGGGACTCCTCCAAGCTCCCAGTCCATGTATACTTCAGCATCTTATGGGAAAACAAGTACAAGAAATCCTTTTCTCTTATCTGTGACTAGTTTATTGCATGCATTTATTCCTTTCCGTTCAAGAAAGAGTGCCCAAGGCTTTCGGATGAAGCAAAAAAGGTTGTATCGAAAGTAGGTCACTGGTATCTAGATGAGCGTGAGACCTACATCAGGGTTTTTGGCGCCACAGAGGCACCCCATCTGTTATCCATATATGTCCCCGATCGATTAGTGTTATGGGAAATATGTTATTAGACCATTCTGCAAGGCTATAACACCACTTTAGTAAAAGACAAGAAGCGGGCCTTCATACCTTATGGGTTTCATATTGGTTTCTACATGGTCAAGGAAATCGCATAGGTTAAGAAATAAGGGCTAAGTCAATTGGAATTTTGATTCCAGACTGGTCGTTTTCGCAAGCATGATCCCAAGTGTTTGGTCCTAAAACATGCATTGCAGGTATCATCCTTTTGGCCTTATGCCCATGACTGGTTTGAAGATGAAATTTTCACCGAAACGCCCAAGATTGGAATGAGGTGGCAGCAAGGATGGTTGATCCTAAAAAAACTAGATTCAAGGCCATGCGTTGGGAGGAGAAAGCGACATCCTTGGAGAAAATTCTCAGGACCCAAGAAGGAAGGGTAGCATCTGAATCGAGAGAAGCGGTGGGCGATCCCCAAGAAGCCATCGAAGCGGAAGAAGTTTATCAAGAATCCCCGGTACAAATGAGGGATTCCCCTAAGGTTCAAGTTGTACAGGGTATGGAGGGACTTATGTGGCAGTAGGCTCAACTGCTAATGAAGCAGATGCAGGATAATCCATACCTCATTATAACACCTAGGCTTCCAACCTATAGCCCAGAAGGAAGACCAAAGGAGCCAAGCGACTCCGATTTTAGAAACCTTATTAACACCAACGGGTCAGACAACCCTGAATCTACAACATCATCGGTCGATTCACTGATAAGCATGATGACTCAACCAGAGATAGGTTGGGTGTGAGTAGAAACACGCGATCCTAATCCTTTGAGAAAACTTATAACTATATATAGTGACGATGAAATCCCAGATTCATCTCACAACAACCTTGTGCGTGGCCAAGAGGAAAAACAACCTGAGAAGACTTCTTCTCCTGAGCCCGAAGTGAAAACAAAGGATGTCTCGCAAAAGGAAACAAAAGCTGAAAGTGGCCTCGAAACAAAGGAACTCGACATATCGGAGACTAGAGCAGATATGAAGGAAAAGCCTGAATTGGATGAGCCACAAAAAGAATCCCCGTGAAAGGAAATCAATAGTTATGCAGCCAACGAGAAAGTAAGTAACAAGGCTATGCTCGACGTCGCTATTCCGCTCAATACTCAAACCCCCGACGAGTGACAGGTAGAGTCTGGTTCTTGAGGCACAACGAGGAAGTTCAGGAGCCCGATATTTAACAAGTATACACCACTGGTAGCCTGAGAAACATACTCACATGGGGCGATCAACAGATACCCAAGCCAGTAGACGAGGTAGTAGATATCTATGTGATCTCCTACGATCAAAAGAGAAAGGCCATTGTTCAAAGGATTGCAAAGAAAAGAAAGATCACGTTGAATCACTCTGTCTTTTTTATTACAGAGGAGAACTTGATAAACACAATAGACGTCGGGACGACTGAACTTATCAACGTGGGGAAGGCACTCTTAGAGGCCACCCTGGACAGGGCCAAAAGGGATGAAAAGGAGCTAGCCGCCGCCCTAAAGTAGCTATAACACTTGCGTCATATGGAAGAATACTATAAAGGCACCACGCAGACCACTGTGTACTTGAGAGGTGAGTTTGAAGAAGTTTACAACGAGTTCAAGAAATAAAGACACATTTTAACTGTGAAAATAAATGAGTTCCAGGAAGACACTTTCATGGCACTCGTGACATGCAAGGATATGGAACGATGGTATGAAAGGGTGCAACAAGCAGTAGAAAGACTTGAGTACATTGGTGCAGTCCAACAGGGCTGAGACAAAGAAGAACATGACATTCAAATGGTAGGCAAAAGTAGTATTAATCGCATGAAATGACCATTGAGTACTGGGCTAAGATTTCTCGGGACCCACACCAAGAAATACAAGAGAAGTGGATCAGATGCAAGAAGCACTGGGATAAAATTAATAAAGTAAAGAAGGATATCAGACTCATCGAGTTCGACACCCTCGACAACTTCGTCGACCTAAGCGACGTAGTTGAATCACATGCCAAACAAGATTCGCTATGGACCGAAGAGCTCACAAAGATGACCGACGCGAGGCCAGGGCAAGTGAAACGATTTGCAGAGCATCCAATCAGAGCTCGAACCATTCTACAACAGTTGAACTCCAGTCTAGTGAAGTACCAGACGCATGCGATGGACATCAGAGGAATACATGCAGCTCCGATGGAACAACACAAATTTCCATGGGCCCAAACTTGTGAAGATTTGTTTATCAGTTGGTCTGAGTACGAGAGAAATCACCCTTTTCAAGAGATATCTCAGGCTAAATGTTAGTATAGGACGCCACGTGGCGAATTTTGTTTTGTTTAAACTGCACTTAGATG
Source organism: Picea engelmannii (assembly GCA_009831015.1). Lineage (NCBI taxonomy): Eukaryota > Viridiplantae > Streptophyta > Pinopsida > Pinales > Pinaceae > Picea > Picea engelmannii. Next base: position 6,618 of record WSFP011412988.1, on the reverse strand, counting down.
TTAATTTTGGTTAAACTTTACATTATAAATAAAGACATCGACCAATTAGTTAGAGGTCGATGGTTGTTGCAAGAACTCTTTCTTTCTGGTTGTTGAGAATTATTTTGAAGCTGTTATGAATTGAGAAGTCCTTCTGGACCAAAGACAAAGTTATTTTCATCAAATTCACATGTGAGTGGACGTAGAGAAGAACTATTTCCTATCTCGTTTCATGAATAGATGTAACAAGTATGAGCTGTCCAATTTATTGTCAAGTTATCTAGTGGAATGCTTTGCTGTTCTTTTATTTAATGATGAAGATGATGAAAAGTTTTGTGATTATGTGATGAATGATTATGGTAGATGAATTATTTTTCTTGCCATTATCTTATTGCATATGTGTTTTCTTTATGATAATTAGTAGTCTCAGACAGTAATTGGATGCTCACATGGTTAACGTATTATTATTAGGCCCGTGGTATAGAATTGTCATCTGCATGTTTGAGTAGCGGGTTATCCCAAGCTCAGCCTCTTCCCCAATAGTTAGAACTTAATTTTGTTTGTTTCCAAGTTGGTATATACTGGCTTACACCTCACATCGGTCCCATCCAAGAGAAAATACAAAAAGAGATAGTCTCAACTGAAGGAAGAGCCTTCACAAGAAAATGTTAAATCCCATCGATTAATTGGTCGAATCGCAAGATCTGGAGAACCATTCCATTCCAAACGCTACAGAGTCTAATTGGGCATTGGTGGAGGGTTTGGTTCCTACTGTTGAACTAGGGATTTGAGACCCATCAATAGTATTTTCTCTAGGTTTGTCACTGAAATTGAAGCATAGGCCTTGTACAGTCCGATTCTTTTGGGTGGACTTAAAGTGGTTTTATCTATGTTCAAGCATGAAAAGAGATGAGGGCCCAATGGCTGGACGATAGATTTTTTTATACATTACTTCGATCTGGTAGGGGGAGACCTATTAGAAATGGTGGAAGAAGCGAGAATAAAAGGTATTATCTCCAGTGGTCTTAATTCAACTTTTTTAGCCTTAATCCCAAAAGTAAATAAGCCTCAAACTTTTGGGGATTACAGGCCTATTTACTTATGAAACCTTTGTTACAAAGTAATTACAAAGATCATAGCAAATAGGTTAAAGCCATTGCTGTCCAGATCACTTTCAAAAGAGAAGTTGGGATTTCCGAAAGGCCGTCGAATCCAGGGTTCTATTGGGACGGTACATGAATGCCTCCATAGTATAAAAAGAAAAAAATTTAAAATCCATGATACTGAAATTGGATATTTAGAAGGCCTACAATTGCATCAATTGGGATATTTTAAGGATGATTTTAATTCAAATTGGTCTGGGTGTTGATATGACTAATTGGATTATGAGTTGTGTTGTTTCCTCATCCTTTGTTGTTTTATTAAATGGGGAGGTCATTGATTTCTTCAAAAGTGGAAGAGGACTCCACCAAGGTTTCCCGTTATTGCCTCTGTTATTTATATTGGTCATGGAAGGTATCAACCTTCTACTAAAAGATGGTCAGTTTGACGATGTGCTGAATGGTATAAAAGTCTCCAGAACTATTAAAATTATTCATATTTGTTTTGTAGATGATGCCATTGTTATGTCAAATGCTACTTGAAGTGAATGGTGGGTTCAACAAGATAATTAATTTGTTTTTTTCAGCTTCTGGTCTTAAGGTTAATGAACCAAAATCTTCGGTTCTCCATGAAGGACTATCAGCTCTGGATTTAGCTCCTTACAAAATGTTTATGCCTTTTACTTTCTCTGATCTCTCTGTTGGTTTCAAATATCTTGGTTATCACTTGAAAACTGGGTTGCAGTGTGTCAAGGATTGGAAATTGGTGCTACATGTGGCTATCTTTGGGAGGGCGCCTTACCTTATTGAATTATGTGTTAGAAAGACAACCAATGTATTGGATGTCTCTAGAGACCATCCCTTATACTGTGTTAAACAATCTGAGAAAAATTATGTTCAATTTTTTTTGGAAAGGAAATAGTGAAACAAAACACTTTCATCTATGCAAGTGGGAACTTCTCACACTTCCAAAGAAATACGGAGGATGGGGTCTACGGAATATCTTTGATTTCAACAAGGCCTTGGCTGCAAATTCTCTCTGGCATGTTTTGATGTGTAATGGTATTTGGCATAAAGTGGTTATTGATAAGTACCTTTCCCATACTATGGTTAAAAATTGGTTCGATCTCCTGCCTTCCACCTAAATACGGCTTCTAGATTTTGGAGAGGTCTATTGAAATCAATCCATTTGATCACACATTGGTTAATATGGTCGCTTGGTTCAAGTCATCTCATTTCTCTTGGTAGAGGCAAGATCTTAGGAATGGGTGATAAGTCTTTCATCTCTTTAACTCTTCTATCTGAATTAAAAAAAAATGAAATATCACCTCTCTCTTGCAAGCAAGGAGGATCACAGACAATCACTCTTCCTCCTTGGGGTTCTCTAGTACCGATTTAGGATTTACAGGTGCTTTATAAGATGAATGGAATCAGTTTCAGAGGGCCCTTATCGACTCAGGTTCCTTTCAGAGAATATGAACTTCTGTGGACCGGAGGCGATAACTTACGAATCCTCACTGTAAAGAATACTTATCGGACTTTGATTTCTACACAAGAATTAAAAAAGGTAATAGGGTGGAGATAAGATTTATGGAAATGGGACATGAAACTCAAAATACAATGTTTCATTTAGTTGGCAGCGGAGAATAAGATCTTAACTTGGGAAATTCTAAAATTTAGAGGATGGGAAGGACCGTCTTAGTGTCATCTCTGTCTTCAAGAGATTGAAAACACTAGTCACCTCTTCATTCACTGCTCCTTTTCTATTTTAGTGTGGGAAATATTGGCCACGATTCAGAGCTTTAAAAACAACTGGAAAGGGAATAACTTGAATGAATGTTTTAAAAACTGGGTGAAAGAAAAGTCTGTCCCAACAATGATTGCTACACACATATGTTGGTTTATTTGGTTAGAGAGGAATGCAACAATTTTCGAGGAGAAAAAGCCATCAATCCACACAATGATTTATAAAACTTTAGGCCTTCATAATAGTGTATTAAAATCCCAAAAGTCTACCCCTTTGCATTCTATTATGATTTCTTCAAAAAGGGTTATTACCACAACTTGGTTTGATGGAGTCGCACAACTAGATGACCAAAAATGTGGGTCTAGTGGAGTCTTTAAAACAACAGAATTAATAGTTTATAAATGGATTTTTAATTGTGGGAGAGGCACAAATACTAGAGATGAGTTAATGGGAGTATGGGAAACACTCAAGTTGGATTTACATCTGTCTTTCCATAGACTCCAAGTCCTGGGTGATTCAAACGTATTAATTGATTGGATTTCTAATAGAGGTAGACTTCAGTGAAGTACTATTGAGGGATGAAAGTCTATAATAAAGGATTTAATCAAACCCTTTCTTGAAATAATATTCGAGCATGCCTATAGGGAATATAACGTTAAGGCCGGATCACTTTTTACCAGTGGACTAATGGGGTTGAAGGCTCCAAGTAATTGCTTAGTATATATTAAGTCCCTTTTTTTTTTAAGGCTGGAGTTTGTTTTTAGATAACTTGGTACTTATCTACTAGCTTTTAAAATTTATCTCTGAGGAAGTTTTTCACCCTCCTAATATGCATTATTTTTTTTTCCTTTTGATGATCTCTTCCAGATCCTTTTTGGTTCCGACACATGTGATCTTTTTGTAAAAGGGATTGAGGTTCCCTTGTTTATCTATTTTGGGACTATCTGTCTCCTAGATCGATCCTAGTCACGAATCTGATGATGTAAACAAATTATATTTTACTAATATAATTGGGTAAATTTTCTGTTGGAAAAAAGAGAACCAGACCATAGGAGATTGGATTAGGGTTATTGAGTATGTATAGTTTCATTCTATTAATGAAATGCAGATTCACCATTTCTGTGTATGGATTTATGTATCTGTGTGAACGTTAAATATTTGATGAATACTAATTTATTTGAGAAATCTGTTTTTGACTGTGTATAACCCTGATGGCAGAGAAATCTACATCTGATTGGATTGCTGGTGAGAAAATGAAATAATTGATTTCGTTTAAGAGGAAGAGGACTGGGTAGAATCGCTGTGTATGAGATTCCAGTTCTAAGGAATAGGGTAAAGACCTCTTGAGAAAATTGATTGAGGAATTGATTTAGGAAATAAATCATGTAAATGGAGATGTCGACCCATCATTAAAAGAGTGGTCAAGTTGTGTGATTTAGAGATCTTGGTGATTTCAGTTTCGAGGAATGGAAGAGTGTTGGATCTCATATCTGCATTGAAGTGTTGATAAGGAAAATAAAACCCAGAAACAAATTGTGATCAGGCAAGGACAACTTGTAGTAGAAAAAATTATTTGTTTGTAGAACCAAAACTCAGTTGAAGTGGTTGCTGAGTGAACATAAACTAGAGAATTCATATCCAATTAGAATCATTGCAAAGAGATTAGTAAGAGGATCTAGAACCACTATTATTTTATTTCCTTGTAGAAATTGAGGTTGGAACTAGAGGTGAGAGCGTTACTATAAGGAATCAATTTCATAAATCGTAATTGTAACACACCAATGACGGGGCGTAAGAATTTCACGCTTCTTAAGAGAATCGATGTACTCATTTGGGGATTCTACTCCAATCTTATCTTCTAGGGATTTCCAGCCATGACCTCCATGCTCCGAACTGAACTCAAAACTGGAAAAAATCCTCTTCTAAGTCCTTCGGGTTCTTCCATTCCACTTATACTTGCATATCACCATGAGCTGTGACCAGAGACCAAAACAATAGGAACCAAGACAACCACCGCACGAATTTCCCCAGAATGGAAATTTTCCAAAGTTCACAATCCGCCGCCGCGTGTCCTTGGGGATTTCGACGATCTTGATTCACTTCAAGACTTCAATGTTTGAGAGTCCCAGATGCTCACACAACCTTTCCTCCCGAAGTACTCCATACTCGGATTTCTAGATCAAGCGCCACGTGTTCGTTGTAAATCAACAACTTACTTTAATTTCGGGACTTTGACACTCAGGAGCTTCAAATGTTTCTACAGCCTTTTTCTCTCGGAGAATTTTCTTCTGGAGTCAAGGATCATGTGCCACATGTCCTTCTTGATCAAAAATCTTGGTTTACTTCGGGACTTCGACGTTCGGGTGATCCGAATGTTCCAACAATCCGTTCTCCCCGAGTACTTTCTTCCGGAGTCAAGGATCGTGCGCCACACGTCCTTCCCAATCAACGGTCCTGGTTTACTTTGGGAGTTTGATGTTTGGGAGTTTCTACCTCTCCACGCTTTCTTTCTCCCGAAAATATTTCACCTGAAGTTAACAATCTATTGACACGTGTCTCCCACGAATTGACGACTACAAATCACTTCGTTACTTCATGCTTCAGGAGTTCCAAAGTAATCACCAATGAAAACCTTCGTAGTGCAATCCTTCCAGAGTGTCAGATCTCTGGACACACGTCCCCCACTATCAACGGTTAGGATGAACTCTGAAACTTCAGCCTTCGGGAGTTCTCGCCTCTTGCCACAATCTTTGCTACAAAGTGAATTTTCTCCGAAGTGGCAGGTATTCTAATGCCTGTCCTATGAGATTGACGACTCAGATGAACTCCGACCTCCAGGGCTTTGGGATTTATTACTTCACACAATTCGTTTTACTCTGGAGCATTAAACCTCCGAAGCGAAGGATCTGGTGCTACGTGTCTCCTGGCACCAATAAATAGGATGGACTTCGACACTTTTGGACTTCGACGATTTCACCTACTCCCCATCTATAAACTTCCAGAGTGTCCAAGATGCGGACTAAAGGATCTGTCACCACATGTCCTTTATAATGGATGATCGATATCTACTCCAACCTTCAGGACTTTGGGAGGTTGAATCACTCCTCAACTGAAATATCCCGAAGTTGGTCAGCATCGGGCTGACCACGACCTAGATTTAATGGTCCTGATCTATCCATGTAGACCCCAGATCGATGGTTCACAACCTCCTCTCAAGGTCCCATTGTTGTGCCACACTTGGCAACACCATCACTCGACACGTGTATTCCCACGTGCTCTCGATATGATACCCACCTTCCCTTGATCGAATTGTCGAGAGGGGTACCGAAGGATCCATATATCCATTATCCACATTACTTCGCTACTTCGTTCTTCAGGGGTTTTGGCGTTACTAAGCCTCTATTCTATTGAAGTGATCAACGTCAGGTTGACTACCTCATATATCTGATGGTCGGGATGGCTCCCGGACATCCTCATATCTACGACCTAGATTAACTTAGGGACTTTGGGAGTTTAGGGAGTTTGCCTCCCTCACAACGAACTCGATCATTTTGTTGAACTTGTGAAGTCCGAAGGAATCAAGGGTTTAACTCCGGTGCTCTTTCCCATATCCAAAGGTCACAACAGACCTTGGATATTCCCGAACGGATCTCATCTATTCATCTTCCATATAAAGGAAAACCTTCCCTTTCGATACTTCAATCTCACTATTCTTCCTAAGCTTTGTTAGATCTGAAATACTTAAGAGATTTGCACTCTTTCTCTTGAACTTAACACTTAGAAGGACCTTCT
>ML861303.1:5485-24236 GCA_009831015.1 Picea engelmannii | reverse complement strand
TGTCTTCATCTATCCAACATCAGCCTTAATACTTCAACGTGATCTTTCAACAAACTAAACATTGTCCAATCATCCAAGTAAACCTCCAAAAACTTATGAATAAAGTCCTTAAAAGTTACTACTACTACTCTTGAAAAAATGACTGGTGCATTCTTCAATACAAATGGCATAACTGTATACTGAAATGTGTCCCACTCTGTCGAAAATGTTTTCTTATGCCTATCTATGGAGCTATCTTGATCTGATGATAACCTAAAAATCCATCTATGAAAGAATAAGCTTCTTGACCCCCTACATTCTCCAAAACTTCATCTGTAAATGGGGTAGGGAAATGATCATGTAGGAAAGCATCATTCAATTTTCTCAAATCTACACAAATCATGATCCCTCCTTGCTTATTTTCTTGCACTACAATAGTACTGATCCATTCTGACTCTTCTACATGTTCTATAACACCAACTTCTAGCATCTTGTCAATTTTTTTCTTCACCTTCTCTTTGTATATTGGATTCAATCTGTATGACCTATGTTTGATAGGTCTTTATTCTGGCTTTAATGGGATCATCATCTCTCCTAGTTATCCTGCTAACCCCTTCATCTCTGAGAATGTTGTTGGGAATAAGTCGTTGTACTCATGTAGTAATTATGTGATCCTTTCTACTGTCTTATTATCTCAATAATCTCCAATACTAGCCATATTTGGGTTTTCTACAATTCCAATATTTATCTTCTTGATCTTTAATGGTGCAGCATAATATTATGAATCCATCTTGGGACCTTCTACTTCCCTTTCACCTTCTACTTATGAGATCTGGACATTGCACGGATTATCTTCTGGTGGTTCTTTTGCTACGTGATAACAATGTAGCAATTGTTTGATTGTCTGAATAGCATGTCTCTGATATGATGAAATTATTTCAAACTCTGGTTCTTCAAATATCCTGTCTCTTACCACTTTTAGTATTGTATCAATCTCTAGATTTTCATGCTCAAAGGAAAATTTAACTACAAAGTTTTGTTGTATCTCTTCCCAGTTAGCAGTTTCTCTGTGTTGTTCATGTTATGTGTACCAGTTCTTCGGAATGCCTTCTAGTGTGTGAATAAAATGGTATGGCCATTATTTTGGTGGTACTAATCTCCATTGAACTATGCACTTCTCTGCATGCTCTTTGGGTTGTCCAAATCCTTCATATTTATCCTCATATTTATCCTCCTGTTCTGCATCGAATCTTATGCGCAGTAACATTTTGCACTGAAACCAATTGTTGATCTTTGCCTTGTGTGTACCCCACCATATTGCAGGTGTATCTTTTAAAGAAATATCTAGTGCTGGTAATCTCTGATTTTCCATAACTTCTACCTCATATTTCATAAAAAATTCTTCTAGATCATTTAATACATAAAAAGTAGGAGGTTCTCTTACCTTTGTAGCAACCCATCTTAGCATGCGTCATTCTGACACATCTCCTGGTAGATAATTCATTTAATCGTTGTTTCTAGTTTTCTAGTCATGTGCCAGAGTCTGAATCACACGAACTAATACTCCTATGACTGATCATGTCATATGCAGTTGGGTTGATATAATCCTCTTCACGAAAGCATATAATTAGGAAGCCCACCCCAAGATGAGTGCTCTCATATTATTACTTCCATGAGATCCCTAGTCACGAACACAGCTAGGACAATGACTGCTAGTGAATCTACTTACTTTGGATCTCTAACTAACTGGGTTCATATCTTTACCTGGGACTAGATATGCCTATGGTGCCTCTGCGTAATCCCTTTAAGTAATGGATAATAGTAGTACTTTCCACCTATTTTAAGAAAGGAGTATAGATAGTTCCTTGCCCCATAAGAGTGGTGTCTTCTCTTGGCCCCCTAGCAGCAGATATTCTCCGATCGTATGTATATCCTCAATATCTATTTGATATATGGGTTGCTAACTCAATGGGTAGTTTTGTATTGTTGATTCACATATTCCATAAGAATATTATCCGTCACAGGTTCCACATACCCGCCTCCTTCTGAGGGATCCAATGGTGCAATAACTCTATATTCTCCAAAATCAAATATTATATTTCTTGTCTTCAAATTGATAATAGTCTAATTATCAAAGGCCCAGTCCAGACCCAACAGTGCTGGATATGGTGAAGTATTGTCCACTATGTCGATGACTTCAAAGTCAGCCATGGTGCGCACACCATCTAGATCTACTGGAATCCTTTTCAACCTTTCTATTGGCACCACTCTGTGTTGATTTTCCAAGTTCAACTGAATAGGTGAATAACCCAATTGTGGTTCTCCCATAGCTTCTTAGGTTTTCTTTGGCAGAACATTGACTTCAGATCATAATTCTAGTATAATATCCCCCATATTGAAATCTTCTATGTTAGCATTCAATTTGAATTCCCTACTGGTTCTTCTCTTCTTTCAGACCTGATTTACTCTTTTTACCCCTCTTCCCCCAGATTATACTTTTCTAATAAATTCTACAGTACTTGTAAAGAATTTTTATCACTCAACAATTTGACACAAGCTCCCAAACATTTTCTTAAGTTACTTGCTTTTTATGAAGATTGCTCTTGATTGGTTTGATCAAATAATGAAGGCATGTCATAGAATGGTATCTCATCTACTGGCTTCGTTCCTGAAGTGGACACAATATTTCCCTTCAAGATCTCTTTTCTAGCTTCTTTGAATATCTCTTTCTCTTTGCGTGCATCAAACTTTTGTTCAGGCGTTGTATTCTTCCTAACCCACTAGTACTGGTCATGATCCTTCTTGGTTGCATCTTCTATTGTCTTGGCTCCACCTCTAGTCACTGTGTTAATCTTATTCTCATTCTCTTTTGTGTTTTCCACCTTGATCCATTGCATGTTCTGATTAGTCTGGTTCCTCTTGTCCTGTATTTTTATCAACAATGTTAGACAATATTATATTTCATGGTATGTTGAATGACAATACATACATGTCGTAGGTGGTTGTGGGCACTCTATGGCATAGTGTCCTATTTTCTTACAGTTATGACACACTACTGGTATTAGGCCTCCTCTAAATCCTCTTCCTCCATGGCCTCCTCCTCTGAAGCCTCCTCTGTTGTAATATTCCAGATATAAAAAGTATGCAGAACAGAAATAAAATGCTAGAAATGGCAGATAAACAACAATATAACCAGAACAACACCACAATAACACCAAAATGATATCATAATAACACTAGAATTATCACTTCGATTACTGAGAGAAATTTTCACTTGCCTCTTCGAGGGGGCAACCTCCAGTTAAGTAGAGCTCTATTACAATAAGATCCAAGACAACAGTTCTCATACCCTTGACTCCTAGTTATACTAAATATGTCTATCAAAAGAACCATCTAGAGGAAGATCCTTCTAGAAGCGAAAGCTTCTATTAGGTATTCTTACATTTGACTTATTCTTCCCTATTTCTAGTCCTTATTAGTATTGACCTTTATTACATCGGAATATATTATTCTACCTATGTGAGGGGTTAGGTCCCTAACATGTCCTCCCCCTTAAAAAAATCCTTTTCCTTAAGGATTTAGATGTGGAAATTATTGCAGAATGGTAGTTGGTTCCCAAGTGGCATCTGTTGGGGTTGTATCTTTCCACTGGACTAACGCTTCCTTGATGGTTTATTGACGTAGGTGATGCTCACACTGGTCCAAAATGACTTCTGGTTGTAGCCAAATGGAGCCTTCTTCGTCCAAATTGGGAAGGTTGGTTTGAGTTTGGCACTTAGTTCCAATCACCTTCTTTAAGAAGGAAACATGAAAAACAAGATGAAGCTTATAATGATTGGGAAAAGCTAACTAATAGGCCACCTGTCGCTTGAGAATGGTATAAGGACCATAAAATTTGGGTGCCAATTTTTGACAACGGTCATCCTTGAGGGAATTTTTCTTGTAAGGTTGCAGTCAAAGAAAAACATTATCCCCTTCTAAAAATTGACGTTCAGAGCAACCTTGATGTGCTTGTTGCTTCATGTGATTCTGGGCCATGACCAAATTCTCTTTGAGGGTACAAAGAATACCCTCTCGAACTGTAAGTGTTTGATCCATCGCCTAGACCTTCGAGACACCTGGTAAATACGAGAGAACTGAAGGTGGATTTTTTCCATATACTTCTTCAAAAGGAGTCATGTGGGTAGTTGTATGGTATGAAGTGTTGTACCACCATTCAACTAGTGGAAACCATTGAGCCCACTGATTTTTCTTTTCTGATTCAAAACACCTCAAATATGTTTCCATACACTTATTGACAAATTCAGTCTGACCATTAGTATGGGGATGATAAGTTGTGCTGAGATGCAATTGGGTTCCTTGTAGCTTGATCAGTTCTTGCCAAAAATTGCTGGTGAAAGTTGGGTCGTGATTAGAAACAATAGAATGTGGCATGACATGAAGCTTGAAGACCTGATCCATGAAAAGTTGGGCCATAGTGGATGTTGTAAATGGGTGTTGAAGAGCACATAAATGAGAATACTTGTAAAGGCGATCAACGACCACCATGATGACTGATTTATTTCCTGATTTAGGTAAGCCTACAATAAAATCCATAGAGATATCCCGCCAAATAACAGGTGGAATCGAAAGCGGTTGTAGTGTGCTAGGAGATTTGATTGTTTCACCCTTGTGGCATTGACACACATCACATTCAACCACAAAATTATGAATGTCCTATTTCATACTGTCCTAGAAGAAATAACGTTTGACCCTGTCATAGGTTTTGGTAAACCCTGAGAGCCCATTTGTGGGTGTAGCATGAAGCTCATAAAGTACCATGGATTTAAGTTTTGATTGTTTACTTAAATACAAATGGCCTTTGTATCAAAGCTCATCATGGAGCCAAGAGTACCCTGGGGAAACTGGAGAATTGGACTGCAATTGTTGTATCATATGTGAACTTTTGGGATCATGTAGCCATTCCTGGTGAACGACTTGGAGCCAATCTGGTACAATGAAGGAGAGAAAAAAAAGGGACCCTTCATCTTCATATTTTCAAGAAAGTGCATCTACAACCACATTGTCTTTTCCTTTCTTTTAAATTATCTCATAATCATATACAAAGATCTTAGTCACCCATTTTTATTGCTCTGGGGAGGAAATACGTTGTTCCAGAAAATAATTGAGGCTTTGATGATCGGTCTTAATTTGGAAGCGTTTCCCCAATAGATAAGGGTACCAAAGATCAATGACATGCAGAATAGCCAACATTTCCTTTTCATAGATTATTTTTCCCAAATTGTGTTCAGAAAGTTGTTTGTTGGTAAAGGCCAAAGGTCAACCCTCTTGCATAAGGACATCGCCAATTCCTTTTCCTGAAGCATCACATTCCAGGACAAAGGTCTTTGTGAAATCAGGAAGTGCCAGGACTAGAGTGGTGCACATGGCCATATTCAAGGTTTGAAAAGCCTGAGCAGCTATTGGAGTCCAGGTGAAAGAATTATTTTTAAGGAGTGCAGTGAGAGGGGTCGCAATGTTTCCATAGTTCTTAACAAACTTGCGATAATAACCTGTTAAGCCCAGAAATCCACGCAAGATTTTGAGAGTCTTTGGGTGAGGCCAGTCTTGCATAGCTTCAATATTTTTAGGATCCACCCTGACGCCATGCTTGCCAACAATATGGCCCAAGTATTCAACTTCTGAGGCACCAAAATCACATTTAGATTGTTTCAGGAAAAGTTGGTGTTGAGAGAGTTGATGGAGAACTCAATCCACATGAGCAAGATGGTTTGTCCAGGTTTTGCTATAGATGAGGATATCATCAAAGAAAACTAATACAAAATGATGAAGAAAAGGATGGAAGACATGATTCATGAGGCTTTGGAAAGTGGAGGGAGCATTACACAAATCAAACGGCATGACCAAAAACTCATAGTGGCCCTCATGAGTTCTAAAGGCAGTCTTAGGAATGTATACCTCTTTCATACGAATATGGTGGTAGCCAGAACGAAGATCAAGTTTAGTAAAGAACTGGGCGCCACTCAATTCATCAAAGAGGTCATCAATGATAGGAATGGGAAATTTGTCTTTAATGGTGAGTTTGTTGAGGGCATGGAAATCAGGACACATGTGCCAAGAACCTTCTTTCTTCATGACCATGACCACAGGAGAAGAGTAGGGGCTTGTACTAGGGCGGATAACACCTACGTTAAGCAATTCTTGAACCATTTTCTCAATTTCATTTTTTTGGGAAAAGTGGTGATGATAGGGATGGAGATTGGGAGGAAGGCTTCATGGGACAAGGGGAATGGAATGATCATGAACACCACAAGAAGGAGGGAGTCCCTGGGGAGTGGAAAAAACCACTTAATGTTTAAAGAGGATGGATTGGAGGTCATGTGACACAGAGGGTGTCTCGGTTGCTTGTATGGCATGGAGTTGGGCAATAATGCCCGAATGACCTTTTTTGAGCAGCTTTTCCATGCGATGAGAACTAATGATCTCATGGGAACTTGATATGATTCCTTGGAACTTATATTGTTGGCCTTCCTGGTCAAATTGCATGGTTAACTCCTTAAAATACATGAGAATGGGACCCTAAGTCCTTAGCCAGTCTGCACCCAACACAATGTCACAACCACCCATGTCAATAGAAAACATATGATATTTCAAGTGGTAGTCACCAATTTGGAGATGCACATTTTCACAACGCCCTCCACATTTCATGGACCCGCCATTGGTAATCATGATTTGGAAATTATTGACTGGACGAATATAGCAATTAGTTTCTTGGGCAATGCGACGGTGAATAAAATTATGGGTGCTTCCACTATCAACAAGAATGATGACCTTCCTATGCTTGATGTAGCCAATTAGTTTGAGGTTTTGGGTAGAAGAGAAGCCAGTGATATCATTTAGGGAAATGATCGGTTCTACTTCGGGAGGGTCTGGGGGAGGGGAAATTTCGGTGGGTTCAGGTGACTCAAACACAAGGGGGGCTTCAACATCCTCTTCTGAAACATCTTCCGAGATGGCCATAAAAATATTTTGTTCCTTACTCTTGTGTCCTGGAAAATACTTTTCATCACAATTATAACAAAGGCCTTTGAGTTGGTGTTTAGCCATTTTGGCCCTGGTCAATTTTTGGATCTTTAGTGGAGTAGAAGGAGGAGTGGGATTTATTGGTTTAGTGTGAGGAATAAAGGAGGGTTTCTGGTTTTGAGAAGAGACAACCTGTTGTGAATCCTTATCTATTTCAGTATCCTCCACCCAACTCTGAGGCTGAGCCATGAGGACATGGGCATGAATCTCATCCTTGAGGCCACTAATAAAACATTCTTGAAAAAAAGCATCAGACATTCCCTCTAAACGAAAAGCTAGTCACTCAAAAGCATCTATAAAGTATTCCACTATGCCAGATTGTTTCAACTTTGTCAAACGGCCTAAATGGCTGGTGTCAGTGTCAAAGCATTCATAAATCTCTGCCACAAAGTGTGTCCAAGAAACATACCCTTGATGGGAAGTTTTTCTCCATTGCCACCGTTGCCAACGTTCTTGATATAGTTGGAGAACACCATACTGGAGTTTGGCCAAGTCATCTGTAATGTCGTACAAAGAGAAATAATGTTCCATTTGAGTTACCCAACCAGAGGGATCCGAGCCATAAAATTTGGTCACATCCACCTACGAAAGGCATAGGTCCCGTTGAAAGTGATGGGGATGAAAATTATGGGAATGAGAGGAAGTTTCACCTTCAGTATGAAAAGGTGGGTCAGATAAAGGGGGATCTTCAGGGATATGAATCTTGGTGCAAATCATCGAAACGAAAGATTCAAGTTGGGTAGTCATGTCTTGTTTGAGTTCCGCGATTGAGGAGGCGATGGAGGACTGCATGTTTGTATTGATGGTGGAAATATTGGCACTAAGTTGTCTAACTTCTTGTTGGGTCTCTATGAAATTAGATTGCAAGGTATTGAAGCGAGCTTCCAAGTCTTGGCTATGGGTATGGGCCATGATGACAAGGGAACTGAAAAGGGGAGGGTGGGGTAAAAACTTTTGCTGAAAAATGATAGGTATGAATGTGATAAGGGTGAAGAGATAAATCCAATGGAATAGGTCTCAAATAATGGTGCACCTGTGGATTTATACTCCGATCTGAAGAATACTGCAGTGATGAAATGCCCAAATGCTTAACCAAGAAGAAATGTGTAGTGATTTGGCAACTTGAACACCGTTGCATGACAATAGATCTTGTCTGTTTTATTTATTTTATTTTTTTTCGTCCCCAAGGGTTAGGTATTCAAGGGTTCTACAGACAAAGTTTTGCCTTGTGTTATAGCTCTCTGATATACGTGCGGGGTCCAACAGTAGTACTCAGCCCAATATATCAGGGCACCAACTAAAAAGGCTAGATCATGCCCTTAGCCATACTACCCAACTACCTAGGTACTAGAGAGTATCTTCCCGAGTGTTGTTCTCGATGGCACTATAGCAGTCAGGTGGCTAACCGTTTTATCTAAAGAGGGCTAAGGAAATCTAGGCTGATCCGTACACAGGTGTTGTTTGATGTGCTACCACTCGAAGGGGTACCAACAGGGGTTACAAGGGTGGCCAACAGATGTGCACTTAAGTACCACTTGTATTTCCTGCATGTATGAATCCCTCAACTGCGGGTTTATGTGTGTAATGACATATCTTTATGGCTTAAAGACGCCATAATACGTCTCTACCCTGAAAAAATGTAACCCACAGTTTTTTGTCGAGGAAATTGCTCTGATACTACTTGTAATATTCCACATTAAAAAAGTATGAAGAACAAAAATAAAATGCTATAAATGGGAGATAAACACAAATATAACCAGAACAACACCACAATAACACCAAAATGATTTCAGAATAACACCAAAATGATCACTTCGATTACTGAGAGCAATGTTCACTTGCCTCTTCGAGGGGGCAACCTCCAGTTGAGCAGAGTTCTATTACAATAATATCCAAGACAACAGTTCTCATACCCTCGACTCCTATTTATACTAAATATGTCTATCAAAAGAACCATCTAGAGGAAGATCCTTCTAGAAGCGAAAGCTTCTATTAGGTCTTCTTACATTCGACTTATTATTCCATATTGCTAGGCCTTATTAATATTGACCTTTATTACATTGGAATATATTATTCTACCTACGTGAGGGGTTAGGTCCCTAACATCTGTTGCCTTGATTATCTTCGTACAGTGTGTTATACTGAGGTCCTTGATTATATTGCGGCTATGGGTTATTGTACTGCTATGGTGTTGCACATTGTTGTACATGATTATAATTTTGTTTCCCTTGAAATTGTTGGGAATTATATTGTGGTTGTGTTGCAAACTGTTGTGCGGGATTGTACTGTGGTTGTTTTGAAGTGTTATACGACAGTTGTTGCACAGATTTTCCTGTTACATGTTCAACTTGCACCCGATATGTATCTGAAATCCTTTCTTTCATCATCTCCAAGGTTCTACAATCCTTGTCTTCATGTCCAACTGACTTACAAAAGTTACAAAATGTACTCTTCGGAACTGTCTGATATTTTTGCATCAAGGGGAAATGATAGGGATCATGCCCATGTTTTTTGAAAATATCGCACCATGGTACTCCTGAAGCTAAAGGGTTTGGAAAAATCACTCCAATATACTGTAAAAATAATGGACACTCGTTCTTGTGATGACCTTTTTTCCTGCACATTGTACACCAAACATCTTCTCTTTTCTCCTTTCCTTTGTTCTGATTTAACTGGAATGTTAAGTTCTTTAGATCTTTCTTCATCTCTTCCACAGCTGGATATGTATGCTTGTATTGGTTTTCCTCTAGTTGTAAGGATGCCTACAGGGCCTCAAATTGACTTTGGAATGTTGTGTATTAGTAATAGTGTACTTTGACTTACCTTTTAACCTCTTGAATTTCTGGTCTACTTCCCAAACTAATTTTGTTGGCTTCATAAATTCATTTATTAACTACCTCTTCACATCTGATACAATTGTAGGTGTTCATGTTAGTTTATTTGTTGAGATAACCATGTACCAATCTAATGTGCGGTCTCTAAAAGTGATTCCCAACTGCGCAACCTTTGTATCATCGTCTGTAATATGCTTTTTTGTCCATATCTTCTCGTAGATGAAAAAATGTTTGTATGGGTCATCTGACCTGTCCCCTCAGAACTATGGTAGTATGATAGTTGGATCTTATTCTACCATTGTGAAATCTATTGAACTACCACCTCTATGTGGTGTAGAGACTTGACTGATACTTTTTGAACTTGCACTTCTGCTACTGGACCCATGTCCTGAAAAAATTATTCTACCACTAATCACTTGTTGGTTAATTGTTTTTTCTTCTTCAGTTGTGTTAATCGCACATAGGGTTGTGGGTTCCACACTAATTTGGATCTAGAATGGAGAGCCTTCTTCTATGTCGGGTCCATGACCTCTAGTTTTTATCTCATATGTGGCATGCAAGATATCCTCAATCTGCCCCGTGGCGCAAAGACCTCTACCTCTTCCTCATCGATGTCCAAGCCCTCTCACTCCGCTACAACCCTCTTCTTATTATTCATCCTATACTGGTAGGGTCATTCGTTGTGCGTCACACCTGCATTCCTTATGATTTCCCTGGTCTATTCATCATCCATCATGATGGGGTCCATTGCCTCCTTCTTCTAGCTACTCTCTAGAGCCTTCTCCATTTCTCAGATCTTCCTTAGTGCTTCCCCCAACTCCCCCATGCGTGCAGAGTGATCTAATTGTCTGATTCCATAGTCATTACAACTTTATCATGTAATAAGATCTTGCTCGACATGTAAAGAGACCTAATATACCTCCCTCTAGGTCCCTTCAAGAAATCTTGCTCTGCATCATTGTATGACTTCGTTGTATCTACTGCAAACTTAGTGATAAACCCCGCGGTAATGTTGTCTAACCAGAAATCCACTACACGCATGAATTTAATATTAACTCTTTCCAACCGTGAGATATTTTCAACAATACACACTATGGGCCTAATACGATTAGTTGGATGAGTATCCTTCAAACTTAACAACCACTCCTATAATAACTTTGGAAAGAAACAAAAATATGCTCCATGCAAATCAGTAAACACATACCTTTGTAGGTACTGGCGTGGCCTATACCTGGAACCCTTATTGTCTTTCTGCGCGAACTCCAACTGTTTTGTCTCCAACCATCTTTCAATATCTTGCTTCATAGAATTTCATGGCCTAAACATCCCTTTATACCACCGCATATTCTTCAACAAACCCCTTCCTAGCTCTCTTTCTGAGTTCTAGCCGACAACAAAGCCATTTGTTGGATTTTTGGGCTAACCCGGGTTCTACCATAGTTCTCCAACAAAACCCTTATCACCATCAGCCCTTCTGGTAAACCATAAGGATACATCGAGCACATAGTGCACAGCGCAATCTCACCTGAGATGGTTTATGGGTGACTACAAGGCGTAGATGTCTATAGTCGTGGAAGGGATTGGGGGATGTTCTTTCTTACTTCTTATTTATACTTAACCATGCATTCTTATTACAGTATTCATCAAATCCATTCATTCATTAATTTATTCTGCATATCTATTCTAATGCACGCTATAATTAAAACCATTCTTTCATCTATCTAACCATTAAATCACATTGCAGAAATAGTAAAACATTCAAACACATTGCACACATAGTTTTACTGTGGTTCACCCCCCTGGGGCTACGTCCACAAAGGTATCTTGCTTCTTTTCTTGTTCATCAAAAGGCGATGTGCGCATTACATCATAATATAGAGTAGTGAGGTAGACTAGATTCGCACTAAGATCCACATCTTGTGACCTGACCCTCGATTACATCTCCATATTAACTTCGCTCGAGCTCCACAGCTCTCAACAATACTGTTGGAACATGTATAAATTCTAAGCCTTGATATTTACTTTATCCTTTTTATAATAACTCAGAAGTCAATTTTCAAATATTAAATCAATTTTTCTTTTAGTATTAAGGTGCGCACAACATCCACCGTCGATTAATTTTACCCATTGATCAAACGATCCCTTTTTCCCTCGAGTTTTTGGATCCGCCTAATTATTAAAAAGTCAAGCCACTAGAGACTGCTTCAGAGTTTCATTCTTCAGGCATTTCTCCATGTCATAACTTCAAAGTCCCGATACCCGAAAAGTGTTCGAGATATCCTAGTCACCATACACATATACCTTCTTAAGCCTTGACACATCACTACGGGTAATGGCTTGTCCGAAATTTAATAAAAGTTAACTTGCCAAAACACGAAACAGTAAATGCCAAAAAGTAAAACCCCAATTAATTAAGTTAACCTCGATTAAAATCTAATTAATAACTTCGCACATTTGGATTTGAGATATTCACCATCCGTGACATTCTAAATTCCCGAAGTCCGAACTTCTGAAATACCTTAAACACGAAACAGGGTTAATTAAAATTAAAAAATAATTATTCAATGATTAATCTCTTCGCGGTTTCGGGCTTCGGGAATTCTACCTCGAGCTACTACCAAAATCCTGAAGTCCAAAAACCCTAAAATACTTAACGATAAACACAATTAATTAATGGGTTAAAAACAGTTGTCTCACAATTAATTTTTCGCTAATTCGCGATTCGGGAAAATTCAAATCTTATTCATCCAAGTTCCCAATCACAAAGCACCAATATTAATGGCATTAATCATGGCTCAACGGAAATGATGTCAATGTAAATCGCAGATCACCGCCTAGATATTTTCATTAAAGTTAAATGAATGCATCGTCAGTAAAGGTATTCGTAAATCAATACACTTAAGGTAAATAAGGATATTGGATTTTGAATTCTATTTGCATTCTCGCAGAACAACAAGTTTTAGCAAACTAAGAAGTTTACGCATTTCCCTGTAACAGGAAACACAGTTCTGAGCTCACTAACATTATAGCGCCATGAAAAATGGCTAAAGAAGCTGGTGAGAGTGTGAACCCAAACACAGGTGTTCTCTCGGACACCTCACCGAGAGCTATAGATACCGTGAAAACCTGTACATAGGTGTTTTATATTCTGCAACACGAGTTGATAAACTGCCCAGAGGATTTGGGCAACAAGGTGACTGAAACCCATGCGATAAAGATCAGGGATATAGCTCAATCAGAGTTGCACAAGATAGCCACATGGTCGAGGCTCATGCCATATAACGACATGATAGGCTGGGCCCTGGAGAATGTTGACATTTCAACCAAGAGCATCTACAAATCACAGAAGGTGGATGTTGGGTCCTTTTGACCAGAGCATATACAAATAATGTACAAATTATCCCCCACTTTTAAATATAGTTACAATGCCACTTTCATAATGGAGTTTGACAAATAAGAGTGCACACAATATCGAGAAAAAAAACCCTGATTTAATCAAGGACTGGTGGGCACGGCCTGAGAAATTCTAAGCAGACACCCATGGAATATATGTTACTGCATCATTGGACGCCGATATGATTTATGTGGCTATGATGTTATGTAGACTTTTCAGGAAGGAAATCTTTGTTCACTTCCTGTTGCCGTGGGTACCAATCATGAATGAAGTCGCAGAGGGATACTCTTTCAACTGGGCCAAGATATTATCAGAAACTCTGGCCAAGGAAATCATAGAGTATCAGTAGATGAAGGCCAAAGGAACCCTATCCATTTCTACATGTCGGCATACATTATGGATTCCATTTGTTTTATGATACATTTCCTTCTAATGAGCTGGAGTTGGACCCCGATCAACACCGAGCCCATCCATTTATATCACTCCAATCTCTAGGAGGATAAAGCTCGAGATTTCTTTTATGAAATCTGTCATTACATAGTGGTGTTGATGCATATCTCTCTCTACAGTTGCCCGCTTCCCAGGATTTCAGACAAGATCATGGCCAACCTGGGGAAAATAGAAGACTGGTATATTGAGGAACATTTTTCCTACATTGGGGTTTTTGGGTGTTCAGTTTCCCCACATGCTTTACCAAAGTTTTTACCATATCGGTTGGTGTGTCGAGAGGTAGCATATCAAATTGTGATAGGGGGGATCAATGAAGAATTAAAAGTGGCACAGAAAAAAGTATGGCCAACCTTCCCTCTTCAGGTTGGTATGTTCTCATTGTTACATTTCGGCCACCCAAAATTAGAGGTCGCAACCCTAGAAGACGTCAAGTTGGTTAATATTGAATTCAAGAGGGATGATCCCCAGAATATCATGGAAAATCACCTGGATCTATACAATCTAAAGAAATATGTACACAAAGTTTCCCCACAGGATAAAATGTTCCGTGGAGTCAGGTCGTATCAGGAAGTGTTGAGCCAAGTCTGAACTCTCGCTCCAGATCAATTAGCCAGTTTCTACAATTTCCAAAGGCATAGAAGGAACATTTTGCCTAAGGTCTTACAAGGATACTCTCAGAAACCTCCATCTACATAGGAAACTACGACTCAGGGTTTGGATACAGGAATTTCCAGTGAACAAGATACTTGGAAGATTCGAAGAAAGCTGAAGTTTTAACACAGAAAGTGAATACTGCATTGTCAAATCCACCAGGTAATCAAGAAAAATCTCAATTTGAAGCTTTGATAAAAAAGGGATAGGATACATCATCATCCACAACAAATAAATCAGCTACCAACACAACAGAGCAACAACCATCCATCGAGGCAGGTAGCCCCATTATGTCATTAAAACCCTTACAGTCAAGTCAAAGAAATATGAATTTGGCATTTGGATGCACTCTTTTGCACTTAGTTTTTAGCAATAAGAGAAGGGCTACAGTGAAAAGAGAAATGCATCAAAGACATGGTGTGGTTTCTTCGACCTCCCGGTCTAGGATCATTCATTGCACTGAGTTGAAGTGACTCCTTAGATTCCTCCTCTGAACCTGAAACTTTGTCACATGTCCTTCCTCTTTCTAGCGTAGGTTTTGTGGCCCTCGCAGACCCTTTCCTTAATGTCTTTCCAAATCTTAACACCTACAACACTAGCTCCCTACTTGATGTGATCACGGACTTCGCCCGTGGGCCAACTCCCTTCATGACTTTGTGCTTCGGAACTCTCGCGAGAAGCTTGCTCCTCTTTCCCGATTTCTGAATCAGTGAATACTTTGGGACCAATCTATGATCCACGTTCCTCTCGCGATCAACATATGTGATCAATTCATGAGTTCGAACTTCGTGAGTCCTCTCTTTTCACAACTCTATTTATCTTGATCGTGAATCAACAAAGTGTTGATCTTTCGCCACGCGTCCTATATCGACGAAAGGCTAGGATTTCTTCGGCTTCCCCAGCTCTTCGGGCATTCTCCTCTTTAATTTTCTTTTGAAGGGTTTCTCCTCTGAAAATATGTGGATCTATACCATGTGTCCTCCCATATCCAATGGTCTGGATTGAAATCGCTCTTCGCAACTTTGTGAAGATCTCTGTCTGCTCCCGGCAAACCTCTCGAAGTTATTCTCCTGAACCTCTTGATCTTCTGCCACCTGTCTCCTCCTCGACGATGGATAATTTCTTTGCCTTCAGGACTTCAAAAAATCCTCGACCCCTTTTTCACACTGAGCACAAATTCTCCTTAGGGACTTCGGCTATTTTCGAGCTTCTTCTGCACTCCTTGCATAATTCTATGCTGGCTCTTCTGCAAATTTTCTCGGCTTGAAACCTTCAAATCTCACTAGCCCCCTGTGAACTTCCGCATGTCGTCCTGGAAGCTTCTCACTCTTCTCATGAGATTGTAATATGGACTTACTATCTCCTGGGTGCACTACTTGCACTCAATCCCACTGCTTCGATGGTTTCTCCCTTAGCCTTATGGAAGGGCTTAAGGCATTTCCTTTCCTTTGTCAATGCACTCTTGAAAATCCTTCCTTCCTTAGAATGTTCAGTAATTCTTGGATTCTCCTAAGGATTCCAACATTTCCAACTGTGTGGTCCTTTTGCAAACTTGCACCAACTTGATGCCCTCTTGGCAGAGCGTTTCAGAGTGTTCAGTGACTCTGAGTTGTGCTTCCTCCCTCATAGTCTTTCTTTCCAAGTTAATTTACCACCTTGAGATTTCTCCCTGAGCCTGTGAATTAACCTGGTATGCCCTCCTGACAATCTCTCTTTTGACTCCACCGAGTTCAAACACGCACTCCTTGTGTCGGCTTAGAGAGTTTCCTCTCACTGTCGCGCACTCCTTGCACTTAGCCTAGAGAACCAGACTTAATTCGACACACTCGCGGATTGAAAAATGTATCTCTATCCTTGCAAATGATTTCTAACATTCATCTACATTTCACAAACATGAAAATGACACCCATAACACAACATCCATTACACAGAAATTTAAAACAGGAAAAATTGTCATTTTCTATTAATGGTGGAATGTCGGTTTACAACAATGGAGTCTGGACTGCGACTGAGTCTCGGCTCTCATCAACTCTCCTAAATTTTCCTACTACAAATTATCCTCAAACTTCAGCAGCCCATCGTCTAACCTCTATTCAGCAACAGTACAACAATGCATATAAGAGGGGCTCAACGAGCTTCCCTCGCAAGCTAAACTAGTGGTGTCAAATCACCATTCAAAAACTCCTGACTACCGAGGAAATTTACAATGATGGATATCTACTCCAAATCAGATGCAGATCCATCCTGCCATCAACCACTTAATGGCGTCCATATCTCCAACTTGTGCAAATGCACAATTTACTCATCCAGCTTGTCATCAATAAATGCCTGGATCACGCATTGGATTCTCGAGGTAAAATCAGAGGGCGATGCCTCTTCCTTCCTTGAATGCGCACCATGTGTGTTAATTGGTTGGCACGTGCTGAGGTGGAGATATGCTTCTACATCATAATCCATGGCTACAAAAATCATGAGCTCATGCTCATGAGATTTCCAGCGTGGTTGAAATCCTCTTGGATCCCAAACTTTTTCTTGGGGTTGTCTCTTGGCTCCTCTTCTTCACTGCTTCTTCTCCTGCATCATCCCCGCTAATTTTTCAAGTTTCCTTTCGTCCATATTCCTCATGCTGATCGTTTCCTCTACTGACTCTATCATCAACTTCCTTATCTCCTCAACCACCTCGTCCAATTGTTCCATCAACTAGCTCTTTCGTTGCAGACTAGTTTGTTGCATTCCTCTCCTATCTTTGGGAAAATCATAATGATCTCCCAAGGTATCTCCCTCATCTCTTGTGGCCTTAACTTGCCACTATGTTTCATCCTCCACTTCTGCAGTCTCCTTCTCACTGAGTTGATTCCCATCTTCTCCTTCTGACAGATCAACTCTTGTCATTCCTTCGACTGGATCCTTTCCATATTCCATCAATAGTCCCTCAAGATGGTGTGTCTCCTCTGGAATGGATATCTCCTAGAAGCCACCTTATGGTTCTGGAATGTCCAACCAATCCTTGAGTGCCTTTAACTCAAATTCACACTGAGTGAGTAACTCAACTGGGTGTTCTCCTTTGGTTGGGACAGACTTTAGTATCTATTCCATCTCCTCCCTTATGGAAATCCCTACTGAATGTCCTTATGTTTCATCTACAACATCTCCGTTAACCTCTTTTGGGTTTCTTGGCAGGAATATCTGGATTCCCCCAATGACTAGAATGATCTTCTAACCCTTCCCCTCTGTGACATAATTTTTTAACTTCTCATCGTATTCATTCACATGACTCACAGTCCCACGTGAATATTCATCTGAGCGAGGTCTTTCTTCTACCTCCTCATCTATCAACTCTCTCTGCTAACGTGAACTCTCAGCTGAGCTCATCTCTTTTCCCTTTCCCACCTAGAAATCTAGGATGTACCCTCTGCCCACCTGGAAGTCTATGAGATCCACTGATTCCTTCTCATTTCCCACCTAGAAATCTATGAGACCTTTTCCAAATCTCTTCCCCTTATGATTGAGGGCTTCATCCTGCCTCAACCACCTCCTTAGCATCTGTTGTTGTCTTCTGGCCAATAGCTTCTGAACAAGCCACTTAGTTGTCCTATTCAAAGGCCACTCGTACCTCCAGCGTTCCTTTTCTTCTTGTTGCATATTGAATGCTAGCGCCTCCATCTGGGCTCTTATTTCTCTGAGCTCCTTTTCTATCTCCGCTTTTCTATTCTACAGGAAGACTTTCCCTTGATCATGCTCATATCTTCCAATGGCCATATCACTTCACCTACAACCCATCTGGCTGTGTAACATCTGTTTCACACCTTGCAACAGCTTCAACAAAGCATCGCACTCTGTCTCCCTTACCTATAGAAATCAATTATGTATTATCTTTGATACAACTTGGTTTCTTCGACCTCTCAATCTAGGATCGTTCATTGCACTGAGTTGAAGTGACTCCTTAGATTCCTCCCTGGAACCCAGAACTTTGTCACATGTCCTTCCTCTTTCTAGCATAGGTTTTTTGGCTGCCATAGACACTTTCCTTAGCGTCTTTCCAGATCTTAATTCCCACAACACTAGCTCCCCATGTTAGGATCCCTCCTTGATGTGACCACGAACTTCGACCGTGGGCCAATTCCCTTCACGACTTCGTGCTTCGGAACTCTCGTGAGCGGTTTGATCCTCTTTCCCGATTTATGAATCGACAAATACTTCAGAACCAATCTACAGTCCACTTTCCTCTCATGATCAACGGATGTGATTGTAATGTCCCCACTTTGGGACATCGTCACAGTGCAGAGATTTATGCTGACCAAAGTAGCCAGATGGATGTTATAGCGAGTATAGGGGTATTTGAGAGGCATTGTGGGGTCCA